>VWZS01004048.1:1156641-1176225 GCA_013397075.1 Rhabdornis inornatus
TTTTTTTTTTGAGCTGAAAAAACAGCAAAACCAAGGAAGACATGAGGCCACACATGTCCAGCTTATTTGGTCAAAAGCAAAGTCCACCACTGCAACTTTGTTGATTCATTTCCTCTGAGATTTTCCTGGCTAAAATAATATTTGAGTATCAGTGACACACACAGGGGTAGCTGACCTTTACTTGGCATGGAGTGCAAAGGGCAGGAGAAAGGACAATTTTAAGCCAACTTCGTGCTCTCCAGTGCTTTGGAGCTCCAACCTATGCCCAGCTGTGACAGTCCTCAGAGAGATTCAAACAGCTGAGAATAGCCAAAGGCACTGTCAGGCTCCAAAGCGTTCTCTCTGCTGGTGACTGTCCTCCTCTGCTGGAGGAAGCATCCTCAGGAATCCCAAGGACTGGGTTCTGTTGGTTATGTCCACCTGCACCAGTGATGCCATCTCTCTGTCCCTGGGAAACCCAGCTCCTTTTGTGATGGGGTCAGAAGACTGTCAGGGAGCATGGCTAGGATTACACCTTCCATGTGAACCAAACACCTTGCCATACAGAACCAACTCTGAGGATCCATGCTGGTGACAAAAACCAGCTTCCCTGGGCGAGAGCTCCTTGCTTGGTGGCCTGGGGCCAGGTTAACTTCATCACAGAATCACAGAATTATAGAATGGTTTGGGTTGGAAAGGACCTGAGAGATCATGTAATTCCAATCCTTCTACCCTGGGCAGGGACATCTTTCACTAGCCCAGGTTGTATGAAGCCCCCATCCCTCCTGGCCTTGAACACTACCAGGGATGGAGCATCCACAACCTCTCTGGGCTACCTGTGCCAGTGCCTCACCACCCTCATAGTGTAGAATTTCTTTCTATTTCTAATCTAAACCTACACTCTTTCAGTTTAAAGCCTTGTCCTATCACTTCATGCCCTTGTCAAGAGTCCCTCTCCGGGTCTCTGAGCATCTTTGCGCCCCTCCTCTGGACTCACTCCACAGGTCCATGTCTTTCTTTTGCTAAGGACTCCAGAGCTGGATGCAGTACTCCAGGTGAGGTCTTATAAGAGCAAAGCAGAGTGAAAAGATTATCTCCTTCACCTTCTCCCCTACTAAGTTCTCCACAGAGGTACCATGAATCCAACCCATCCCAAGGAAATAAAGATGAGAAAACATTTTTCTGTTTCTGGATCCATTACACATCAAATGCAAGAAATTACCATTCAGGAGCAATCTTACTTTTTAGAATGAGCTCATTCCTCTGCCCTGAGGTCTTGCTTCTAGTGCACAGCCACACAGCTCTGATACGTATTGTTTACCACTCTTCCTTCTCTTTTATGGACTCCTAAATAAGACTTGATTTCATAACTTCACATCCCAAACTGACAGGAATGCAGATATTCTTAGCAGAATTTTCATTTGGCATTATGAGGCAGGGTACCTTCTGTGTGAAATTCAGTTTTCTTCTTGTTTGCACTGTCTGTACCTCAGGATTTTCTAATAAGATTTAAAATCCTTTCACTTCTTTAGCATGAGAACACACAGGTTAAAGAGAAAAAAGAATTGTCTGAGCTGTTTTTGCAATAAATGATGTTAACCAAGATTAACCAACTTTTCCCTTGATCATGTGAGTAGCTGTGCTGACCTCAAGGGCCTTGCTTGCAAAGGTAAGTGTTGCTCATGTGAATAAATCTGGCCCAATCCTCTGCTGTAAGTGGAAACAGAGAAGCTCGGCATCTATTTGGATACAGCTTTCTGTCCTCAGTGAGAGCTGACTTTATGGTGCAGCAGATAGTCAGGCACAGCAGCACAATCCCTTTCTGCTTTTCCAAGAGACAAAACCACCAAATCAACCTCATGTGTGTCCTCGGAAGGACACGCATTCCCTTGTTACCTTGTGGACTCCTGCTTGTAGATGTCGATGATGTTCTCCACCAGCAGGTTCCTCTGCAGCCCGTAGACGCCGTGCCGGTCCAGGACAACCTCGTGCCTGCAGGAGGGACAGCGGAAGCGGCCTCCAGACGCCACGGTTGTGCCTCCTCTGGTCGGCAGGTAGGGGTTGGAGGCCTGTTCTTGCCAAGAAGCACAAGGAGAGGGGCCATGAAAAACCATGAAAACCTCTTTCAAAAGCACCAAATGGTAGGAAACCATTTGTCACTATGCCCAAGGAGAGGGTAATTCCGACATGTCACTCCGGGACAGCACCTGGTGGCTGCTGGGCGGGGGGCCAGTCCCTCAGCTCACGCTTGGCCATGTCACCACAGCCAACAGGTGGCACTTTCACCTGCTGTGAGCTCAGCCCCGGCCCCCAGATACATCAGCTTTGGCCTTAAATCACTCCCCCCACCCTGTCTCACCAACCTATAAAATTGATCTACCAAAACATGCAAAAAATCCTCTTTCCCATTCATTCCAGCCCATCCTGCTCAGGAAGCAGAGCTCTCTGTGGGAAGAAATCTACCTGGAAGATGTCACTGGCACACTTCCGACAGAGGTTGTGCTGGCAGGGCAGGATGACCACTGGCTTGGTGAACATCTCCAAACAGATGGGGCAGATCAGCTGTTTCTCCAGGTTATCCATAGTTTGCTGCTCTTTGGAGAAGGTCTTGTAGCTCAGGGAGGTGCTCATCCCTAGCTTTTGCTGGGGCATACGCTCAGGGCCACGGCCTTGTGGAGATGTTTTGGGGTTAATTTCCCTTGAGGTAAGTCCAAGGCTGTGCTGTGATCAGAGGCTCTCTGGGCTGCCCGGGCCCGAGGTCATTGTTTGAACGAGGGGCCGAGCAGAGCCGGGGCTGTTTTTAGCAGCGCTGCGTCACGAGCTCCGTCCTGCCGTGCCCATATATGCGCGTGAGAGCAGGACAGGCTGGGACAGGTGACGGCTGCCAGGGGACGGGGGGGAGCCGAGAGGCCCTGGCTCTCCTCGCTCACACATGGCAGCCTTCACCCCTTGAGGAGCTGTGGGAGTGATAAGCAAAGGCCATCTGCTCCCTTTCCTTATCTTTGCAGGTCAATGGAGACTGAAGGGCTTGCCCCAGCCTGTGCAGCCTAATAGACATTCTGTTGTGAGCCAGCAGCTGTGGCTACGAGAGGCAGGATGTCATTTTGCCCATGTATTTTGGCAGGATCCTACCTTTCCAAGGTGTGAAGCACATGTGGTTACTGGAGAAGACAATAGGATCGATGGCTGCTCTGGAGCTTGAACACTTCAGGGTGTAAATATCTCACCGCCTTGAAAAACAGACAAACAAAATCGCCTGCCTATAACTGGGCTTAAATTTGTTCTGGTAAGATTTTGGTCTTAGGAGCTGTAACTTAAAAATCCAACATAATTATTTGTGCCATTAACTCCATGGGCAGGTTATATATGCATGAAAAACATTATTTGAATTTCCTGAGGAGAAAAAAACCAGAAGAAATACAGTATGAAAGGCTTTCATTTGTGCTGCTAGAGAATAGGTACTAATTGCATATGCTCTCTCTCCGATAGTTTAATTCAAATATATTTTAGTTTTGGGCACTGCTGAGTTTATATCTGTTTATTAGACACTGATATCCCTTTCAGCTTGGCATTTGTTCCAGAGTTATTTTTAAAATGACAATTTCCCAGATAATTTGTGACATGTGATGCCTGGTCTCAAGGGAAAGCCATCTGTGCTTCTACTTGCCAATAATTTATCATACAACTGTACAAGCAGTAAGTATCTCATCCTCAAATTTAAGCCAAAGTTCCTGCATTACTGTATAAAATCACTTTGCCACCATACTGTACATGTAATCAGAATATTTTCTTCTCTTTTAGTCAATAACTACCATACTTTCTCAGTTCGGTGTCTTGTAGAAGCCTTTAATGTTTATTCTGCCTTATGACTGTATAGGGCTTGTATGTGAAAAATGCAGTAGAGCAGCTGAGTGTGTGCCCCAGGCATCCAGGGGCAGACCCCAGCTCTAAAGCAGGGCCCTCAGTCTGCATGCAACACCAGTCTGGAAACTGTGCACTTCAGGAAAATATAAAAGTGAAGGTTTTCTTGGATTTCTGCATGGAAATTAATACTATCCTCTGCATGCAATTGTAATAAATAACATTAAATTAAATGTATTATAGACTATTTTATTTTCAGTGCCTCACATGCTTCTTAAGTGTTTGACTGAACTCCTGTACTCATTTGCAGCCCACCGAGCTGGAAATTCCCCTGTGTAAACTTACACACATTTGTCAGCAGTCCCATAGAAACAAATCGATTTTTCTAAGTCTTGCATTCATGGGAAATTAGTCACAGCTTAGTTAAACCTACTTGAAAACACACCTTTGCTTTGATTGCCTGGTGTGGACAAGAGCCTGGAGTCCAGCGGGAGAAGCTGCTGCAGCAGCTGAGCTGTGGACAGCTGGGGCTTTTGGCAGGGCTTGCAGGGAGCCTTCCCTGGCAGCAGAAAGAAGATATTTCTCTTCTTTCCCTCCCCTCCATAGCTGGGTCAGAGGTGACTTGTGCATCTGGAGGAATCTGAGCGCCTCATTCTTGCCCTCCTAACTTTGAGTCAGCTGCCCCTTGCTCACAACAAAACCTGCTTTGATAAGGGGCTCTGAATTAGATGAGGAAAGCCATCCTCATCTGGCAGGGCAGGAACTTCCACCTTACTGCACAGGCAGAAACAGAGAAATTCTGGAGGGAAAAGCTGAAGGCTAGCACACAAAAACACCTGCATATGCTGATGTAGGGAAGGGGGTGTTGATGGCATGCAAAAAAAGCCATGCTGGCCCTTTGGAGAATGAACTGAGGCACCTCTCAGGGTATCATGTGCCTCTGGGATGTGATTATTCTGGTGAGTTTATACCTACCCATGGTAAGCCCCAGAAGCCTTTTGTTAAGTGGCAGAGCAAGACATCTGATACATCTGCAGAGGACATCTGTTGGCAACAAGGTGAGGAACAGTGTGCTGCTGCTTTTCCCCTTTCTGTGTGCTGAAGCATGCTAATATGGATCAGGTAACAAACAGCACAACCAATAAGAGGAGTCAACAAAATAAAGATAAACCCACCTTCTGCAACCAGGCCTGAGCTGAAATATTTTTCTGTCAGGAACGTGTAGTCCAGACATGTGAAAAATCAATACAGGTTTTTCTGACAAGGTATTATGAACCACAGCAATAAATTATAGGTAAAGAAATGCAGAGGCTTGACCACACTTGCAAAGGCAGGATGAGAAGTGCCAGGAAAGCCACACATTGTATGACCACTCTGCAACAAGGAGGAAGAAAAGAGCCAAGTCCAAGACACTGAGGAGAAACAGAAAGATCCTGCATCAGGTCTTCAGCAGGGACTACTTAGGATAAATTTAAATGAACTCACACTGAGAAAGAGCCTGGCACCCTCCTGTCTCTGTCTGGCAGCCCTGTCCCCCTCCTCTTCCTCTCCTGCAGGGGAAGACCACCAGCTCACACAGCTGTCCACCTCTGAAGAGTCACCAAGTCAAGCCTTCTCTCAAGGGACAAACAAAGGGCAAGAGGACTTGCTTTAACACTCCTCCTGAACAGAAAATCTGGGTGTCTGCCAGCCATCACCAAGAAGAAATAATTTTATTTTCAGTATTGCTTGTCTGGGAGTGTTACCTGGCTTTGTTGACATAACCAGAACACTAATTCCTAAATATAGGCTTGCTTTTACAGACATTACTGCTAACTCCTCTATTTTGCAGATGAATAACATCTTGTGGCCTGTGGACTGATGGCCTGGAACCTGGAAAGCTGGCTGCAAAGCAATGGGTTTAGGAGAGGGATTTGGAGGAGGAAGGAGAGGTTGAGTGATGTCCAGGTTCAGGTTTCAATGCCATAATGACATCTCTGGGTTTTGCATTCAAAGAATTCCCCTCTGCAACCTCTTATCTTGTACCAGAGCTGTGAAGCTTTTGTGTGTCAGTCAGAAAATCAGCCCTGTGGCTCTCTTGCATGACTGGAAAACAAAGAGAAAAATCATATTTTGGCCAGAGGATGCTGTCAAAAATATCATCCCACATGCTGGCTTCCCCAACGAGCCTGCAGAGACAAAGTGCACTCTGCAAGGAGCAGGCTCCTTGTCCAGGCATCCTGTCTTGGACATGGTGGGTGGTGGGAAGCATCTCAGTCCATGGGGTGACAGTGCCTTGGCCTGCTGCCATCCCACCTTCTGCCTGTCCTGGGGGTGAGCAAGCACCCCACCACCCAGCCCAGGAGTGGGCAGACCTCTACCCGGGCAGCTGCCTAAAGCAGATGGGAGCTGCCCATCATTCCCTGGGCAGGGATCAACACCCACCCCCACCTTGCTGCCTCCAGCAGCTCCCCACAATCCTAAGGCTGGTGAGACCCACCTGCAGGCTTCCCACAACAGCCCAGCTGCTGGAAGAGGACAGAGCTGGTGTGCACCTGAGCAATACAACATCCTAACAAAAATGAGATTGCCATCTCCAATTCTGCTCACCCAAATGTGAGACTCAGGGCAAAATGGTGATGTATCCTTCCCCTCTTCCCATACTGCTAACTCTGCTTGTTGTTCTGGCTGAAAAGATTTGAATTTTTAGCCAAGCATCCCTCGGGGAGGCTAGGAGACGTCCTCCATCGATCTCACCTTTTGTCTGTGCCCATTTACCCTGCAGTGAACAGTCCCTCAGGAGCGGGTGGCAAGCACCGGCATTCCCACCTACAAGCCAGCCTGTTGCAGGGACTCAGATTTCACTTACATTGTCAACAACTTACTGAGCCGACAAGCCAGCTATAAGATGAAGCCCTCCTACCTATACAAGTGCAAACTGCAAATTATATTTCGCATTTCATGATTTTATTGTGATCGATATGCATTCCATGATAAATACTGAGACTACCCTTGTGTGTGACTCAATTTATGCAGCCAAAGAGAGTCTTTGCAACAGAGACAAGTGCTTTCAAAAACAGTTGCCTTTTGAGACTGACATTTTTTCCACTCAACACATATATATATATATTTGTCTTTGTGTACCTCATACGTGATGACAGGCCATATGCGGTCAGTATTTGGAGACCTTCTAAAAACAGTCTGAGGGTTGGTTTCAGATCTCCAGGAAAACAAAGACCAGCACAGGAGAGAATGACATCTTTAGAATGTTTCTTTTGCACATATGAAATCACAGCAGAAGAGGAAAGCTCAAAGCATTTCCAAGGGTGAGTCACTGGGAGCACATCAAATGTATGGGACATGAGATTTCGGGAACAAGCTACAAAGACCAGACAGAGGGAGGATGCCCTTTCCTTTTTAATAGAGGATGGACACTGCCCTGAGCTGAACTGTGCTCAAAAGCAGCCTTCTCTGGGAAAACCAGGAGAAACATGGGATAAAAGGGCATATGAATTAGATAATAACTTCTGTTCCAAATTAATCAGTAGTACCAATATAAGTTATAGCAGACAAACCTCAGAGATTTGGACAGTCTGTGGACAAACTGCATCAAGGACTCATCCCTGCATGCTCTGGTTCTGCCATCATCGTGACACCAAGACATGAGGTCACTGCCCCACCTGCCTGCCTGGGAGAAAAAAGATCCTTTGGTTTCCTTCTGCCTTCCAGCAGTGCCAGCAAGCCAGCATGACCTGCCACCCAGCTTTAGGGGACACAGGGAAACAAAGCCCTCCTGAAAGTCCTGGTTTCCTCAGAGTCCTCAAGGTCAGGATGAGAAATGGTGGTCAGGCCATACCCTTCAGGCAGGTGGGGTGACCCTGTGAGGTGATTAACACGACGCATTTATCATAACCTTGCAGTTATCTGTATTGTCTAAAGTCTCAAAATCAGTGAGCCTGGGAAGACTGGATGTAGGATAACAAACATGAGACGAACAGTTCAGCATCTGCCTAAGCTACATGCAACTTTACAAAGCTGGAGATTCCCAAACCATTATCCCCTCCACACATCACTGCTAGAAAGAGATCCATATTTCACAGCCAAGGCATAAAAGTATGTCCAAATGACTGGAGGAAGTATTGCACGTGAGAAAGGAATAGCGCTGCACTACTGTCTACCTAAAAATAGATCCTTTCCAGGGCTAGGGACAAGTTTCACAGATAAAAGAAACAAGCTTGCTTTTCCACACCCCCAAACATACCATGCAGTGAAAATGAGACATGAAAGAAGAAAGGATATAAATAAAACAAAAGCAGTTAGAAAAAGAGGAGAGCACACAGTTAAAAAAGTGGGAAAATACCACTTCCTTTTGAAGAGTAAGCAACCAAGTACTTTACTATTTTAACATAACCCTCTGCTTTTCAAATGCACCCCTGACCCTTTCCCCTCTATTTTGCTACCACAGCATCCCATGAGAGCCTGCTTGTAAATCATGGCTCGATGTCTCCTCTGCTAGCAGAAAGGTAGGAATGGTGAATCCTCCCCAGATACCTGCATTTTGTGGAATAACAGGGATGTTTGATTCTGGAGTGCAGGAGTTGGTGCTGTGGCAGTGGGGAGGAACAGAGGTGGCACAGCAGGGGCAGTGCTAGGGAGCCTGCTAAGCATACAAGAATTTAAGGAAAAGGGTACTGAAGAGCTTTAACAACAGGAATTTTTACTGGGTGACAGATTTATTTTCTGCTCTGGATTTAACAGGCCATAGCACTCCAAACCCCACTGCTGCAGCCCCAGCTCTGTCAGTAGGAAAGGAGAGTGATTTTCAGTAGAGAGGGACTTGTGTTTCACAGCACAGATCCAGCTCAGGCTTCCCAGCTGGCATCAGCTCATCACTTCACAGGGATACAGCCGTGTCCCAGTGTCAGGTTTCTCCCTAGCCTTGGTCTGCTTGACATAAGCCACACTTGATGCTATTTCAGTATGCTCTCCATTGCTCAGCTGGCAGAGCAGAAGACTGTGGATTTTTTTTTCCCAGGACAATGCTCAGGTCCATAGTTCAAAAGAGAGACTGATTTTAAGTTTGTACTCAGCACAAACTTCATACCACTTCAGAGACCTGTTGAAACTCCGTCCCAGCTCCCCAGGATGGTCTAGGTTATGTTCTCATCCACCTCCATCTTGAGGGTCATTCTTTCAGGACAGGATAGAGATTCAGTGCTTGAAGGTAAAGGGTCAAATATTTCCATATTACAGCTAAAGAAAAATACTTTGTGGGGGGGCAGGAAGGTTTTCACACAGTAAGCTGCTACCAGAACTAGGGAAGTATCTCTTTATCAAGTGGCTGGTGTCAGAGGTAAAAAATGTTCTTAGGGTTTGTTTTGTTTTTTTTTTCCCCCCAATTCTTCTGTTTTCCTTTTATTTCCTTTTGCTATATGCCCTGCAAACACTTTCAAGGCATATAGCAAAACCAGCATGACTCTTCATTCCTGAGTACCGATGCCTTTTTTTTTTCTTTTGAAAGTCAGATAAGAAGAGAAAGTTTCCCCTTTGGTCATTTTCCAGTCAGGTTCTTTCACCCACTCTTTCACATGAGATTTTTGTGAGCATAGGGGAGCACAACACTTGAGAGAGAGATGCAGGCATTTGCAAGGAAAACAACTGGAAAAGCCTTCAAGCCAGGCACTTTTAGCTATGATCAGGAATGCCATCCACTGTGACATTGTGTTCGTTGTACCAAGCAGCAGTTTATTGCATTAACGTCGTTTTGAATTATCACTTCAGGAAGCATTTCGAGCATGTCGGCCCATGTCCACACACGTGGTGTTGCATCAGCCCCTCTGCACACCAGGCTGCTCCCTAGGAGTCAGCCCTTCTGATTCTGGCAGAGTTTGGGGAATGCAAGGGAAGAAAGGGTACACAGCAAGTCCTTTCACCATGGAATAACTCAGATTTTGTGTGTCTCCTAAAATGCTTTGACCTTGCCATGGACGGGGCAGCTTTGCAGTAAGATATGTGTTTTGCCTGTTCTGACTGAGGATGCACATCTCTCACTACACAGTTCTACCCTCTGCAGTCAGGATTGGGCAATATGGACCAGTTGTTCATGGCGATAGACAGCACCATAATAGTCTGATACAATCATGTGGGTGGAAGACAAAGAGTTGGAGCTGGCTGTCTTCCTCTCCTTCCAAAATTCTCTCCCTGATGCAGCCAACAGAGCTGGTCATCAGCCTGGAGGGTGACCCCCCCTCCCTGTGACTCCAGCCATCAGCACTAAGGGAAGCTGCTCCAGCATTGGATGTAAGGGAAGGTGTGCTGCTGTGAGCTGAATGTGCTCCTTTGTCCCACCACTGTGGTCAAGAAGCTGGGAAAACAGGGCACCACCGACCCCACATCCCCTGTCACTGCCACCCTTTGGATCGGGAGAAGAAAAGTGGGGGAGAAAACAGGCATATGCAGGGCACAGGGAGGGCTGGGATGTGGTGGCAAAGCAGAGCATAGGATCAGTACCAGAGCTGCTGTGCATTTCCATTGTTACAGCATTTAGAGCTGCACTGCTAATGGAGCCTGGAAACAAGGAGAGCCTCTGATGGATTGCAAGTTTTGATTCCTCATGTCACTTGTGTTGCTCTTTTTATACTGCTGTGGGGGCAGCTCCCTTCATCTCTATCTTGTTATAGGGGTGCAGACAATCTTACTTCGGATAATCCTTGGGTGAGAGGTGACAAGCTGGAGAGGTACAGGGCCTTGTGCTGATGCTTCTGATAATTCCAAAGCCTGTAATGCGAACATGAGAGGGGTGATAATAGATTTATGTAAGAGTAGACTACAAATCACATCTCTTCCAGTTACCCACATAGTATGGCCTTAGTGCTATTTCCATCCCTAATCAGTGCTATGAAGCACTTCACAGCAAGCCAAGAGCTTTGCAGCAGCATTGTTTTGTGCAGAAATTTGTATTCAAGGAGCGTTTTAGGCCTTGGTTCTCCATATCCCACAGTGATGCATCTGCTACTTGCTGTCATGCTGCTGGGTCTGGGGCTGCTGTGAGATCCTGCTGGGAGTTTCTCTCAGGACTGCATCTCTCATCTTTTCATAGCTCAGCTCCCAGGGTAGAGGGCTGCAGTGCTTTCAGAGTAATCCTTAGTCACTGATTCTAATTACAGCTCAAAGGAGAGGGGATTTTGGTGGGGGAGGAAGATTTCTTCTCTCACTAAACTTCTTGTTGGACCCCTGACAGACATATTGAGGAACCTCAGCGGTCACACCCAGAGCCTTCGTCCCATTCCACACCAGTGTCCACAGCTGCTTCCGCCAGCAGAGGATGCCTCTGCCATCCCTGACCTTCATCAGAGGTACTCACCAGGGACCTCACTCCTGTAGCCAAAATAGGGCAGGCATGGCTATCACTAACTTTTAGCATTCCAGAGAGCATGGCAAGGAGCCTGACATGAGCTAGGTGGCCACAAAGTAACAGTTCACTGTCACTTTCAGCTAGCAATGTCAGCAGGCAATCAGTAACACTGAAATCCCACTTAATCCAGAAGAGATGAAGTAAGAATGGAAATAAAAAAATTCATCCATGACAAATCCATTAATATCCACCCAAAATACATTATATTTATGGAATACTTAAGAAAAGATACAGACTCCTATCCTTGCTGATCTAAATTGGCAAGACCTCTTACCCATCATCAGGTATTCAGGTGATATTCCTGAGAAGGGGTGATGCTTCCTTAGAAGCCTCCTCTGCATGTAATATCTCACGTTGCATTCACTGAGGTACTCCTGATGTGTCAGGTCTCATAGCTAGTTCCTTGGGCTCCTGGAATGTGTCCAGACAGCATGCTCATTCCCAGAACTGAAGTCATCCATCGTTCCCTTTCAGGGAAGTATGTCTCTTTAATAAGCCAGGTGTCATCCAGTTGGGCAGGAAGAAGATGCCAACTTCTCTTATCCTTTCTCTGGTGATTTGTTAACATGTTCCCATGTGAAATGTTCTTTACACCTGACCTCACAAGGTACATGGAGATGGAAATCGAAAAATAGAGCTTCTCAAGGAGCCAATGGAGAGAGCAGGAAGTTCCACCTTTCTTCATCTTGGTGTTCTCATTTTCAGCCTTTCGTTCAGTTTACAGCTTTCTTAGGGAAGCATGTCCACAGCATGTGGGAGGCAGGAGAGCCTCTTGTCTCTGATCCGAGTCTGGTGTTGTCCCCCACTCCTCCCTCCACCCCTAACACTGTAGGAGCCATGCAGGAGGGCAGGAAGGTGCTGAACCACTTCCTTCCAGTTTAGGGAGGAAACTGTGCTGCCAGCTGGCTAATGGGTATCATCTCTGTGTTGTCCCTGTGTGAGGCCACTTTGGCAGGAGAATGTTTGCTGAGGGAAGTGAAAGATGCAAAGGGAAAAAGACACAAGAGGATAAGGAAGGAGACTGTGTGTGCATGCACAGCAGTAAGTCTCAGGATGTCATCTGCATTGAACAAGTTCTTTAAAAGTGATTTCTCAAGCCCAGCATAATGCCTTTACCTCCTCTGCTACTTCACAGCACCACAGCAACCTGCTTCTCCTGCTTGCCACATCAACCTTCATGTCCTTTATCCTCTTCCATGAAGGGGTGAACTGTCTGGCCCCCTCCCTGAAAAGACAAGTCCCACCAACCAGGGAGCAGCCTCTGCTTGAGCAGGCAGGGACTGCTCCCCTTGCTTCTATTCCCAGCGCTAACTTGAAGCAACACATCCCCTCCAAACCACGGCTGACTTTCACACACTTTGCTGTATGCCCACCAGAATAATGACAGCAGGCAGGGCAAAGAAGAGATGTTTACATTATTACAGAAGAAAAAAAAAAAGAGAGAGAGAAAAAGAAAAAGGTAGTATTGAGACATCAAGCCAGTGCCTTTCCCATGACAATACTCAGGCTTAGCACTGGAGCCAAGGTATTGTTAGCTGGCCAGGTAATGCTAAAGGAATGAAATCATTCTTATTTTTGCCAAGAAGAAAGGTTGTCCTGTCTTTTGAATAGGGAAGAAATAGGAAGAGCTCTATACCAAATTAGAGAAATTCACAGGATTGGGAGAATTTGGGGTTACAGAAGAAATTTCTTTAGGACGTGAGAAGTGCTTTGTTCCCCCACAAGGAAAAGCTTCTTGGTCAACACAGCCTGAGGCGTAAGGTGTGGAGGAAGGTAAGCTGTCTGCTCCTTACTGTATCAGGAGGGCCTGCAGCAAAATTCCTGGATATGAGGGAATAACCGTGCTGATTTAATCTTCAAAGCCAGTAACTAAAGCCTGGTTTTCTCTCATTTCCCCACCTACCTCTTTTATAAGTTTATCTGTCTTGGCAACTGTGAGTATATGTTTTTATTTTCTTTTTGTCTTAACCTGTCTTGTATTTAGTATGATTTCAGTGTAATTGGATACTAATGACTTGTTCCTTGCCAAAGGATGTGGTAAATCTCCACGTAGAGCTTGGGGCACCTTACCAGCACCTGGGTTGCCAGCTTGTTCTCCATGATGTCCACAGCATTGTGTGCAAATATCCAAAGCAATGTCCCTTCCTTCAGCTGCAGCCCCCATACTCTCCCTCAGACAATAGTCAGGCAAGGAAAAGTGTCTTCTAGAGATGTATTATCCCTTCTCATTTCTAGCTCTTACATGTATTCACTCCCTTATTGGTCCACCAGCCTGAGTTGCCAGCTCTGGCTCCAGCTTTCTCCTGACATTTGGATTGTTTGCTACTTGACCAAGGCTTTGTCTCAAACCATTAGTCTTGGTTGCAGCCCTCTCTGTGGTTCAAACAGGGCCCATCTCACTGGGTCCTGCTTTCTGAATTGCTAGACACTGTGATGCAGCTGTTTTGGAATGCAGTACATGCTGCATTAAGGCAAAATGGAGCAGCCTTGTTTGCTCAGAGAAATTCTGTTGGAACTACACAGAAATCTGAGAGACTGTCCTTCTCTAACACCATTCTTCATCCCATCACTGCAGGAGGGGTAGCACCCCTGGGATTTCTGAGCTCATACATGGAAGCCCTCTATCCTGCCTGGCCTAGACATGCAGTGGATCATCCCACTGGCTGCCAACTGGAGGAATAGGTGCAAGTCTAAGATGCCCAAGTACAAAAAGCGCCACCTCCACCCCTGCAAACTCTTGTTTGCAATTACACCCTTCTTGTTGTTATACACCCACCACCCATTTGGACATGCTCAGCCCCTTTCATTCACTTTGTGTTTTTTCTGGTTAATTCAGGGGGAAAAAAAAAACATTTGCAAGAGAGAAGATATTTGCAAGTCTTTGCTTATGAAGGATCTGCTCCTCCCAGTTTATCCCCCTGCACCAGCCTGAGGCAGTCAGGAAGAATTTGGCTTCATCTTTACTACCCACCTTATTTGCACCTGCACAAAGTAAAGTGAGCAAGGACAAAAATGAAGAGAGATTAGAAATAACAGGTCTAAAGTGAGCTGTCTGTGGACACAGGCAGTGGCTCTACCTCTCACCTACTGAACACATTCCCCACTTCTCACTTCCTTGCTCCCATTCCATGCCTTTTTCTTCATTACCTCAACACAACACTCCTGCAGGCTGCAATTTGGCAAGTACCTGCAGGAGGCTGAGCTGCCCTGGCCAGCAGGATAGGGCAGCCTGGGCCCCTCACCTACCTTGGTGCTGGCCCTGGCTGCAAGGTCTGGTCCCCTCATTAGCATCATCTGAGATCATTCACTTCACTGACCATTGGAAAATTACCCACCCTGTTGGATTATCAACCTGACTCAGGTGCATGGAGTACCCACAGACAACTATAGCTAGGACAAGGCAAGCTGTGTACTTGAGAGCAGTGGAGAAGAGGGGAGGAGAAGTGGGACCTCTTTACTTTACTTTACTTAAAGAGCTGCCAAACCAGCCCATCCTCCTTTCAAACTTCATCCTCAGCTTCTTTTTTATTATTATCCAGAACATAGTATCTTCAGTACACCACAAGATAGTCCATGACTTGAAGGAGCACTCAAGCAAGTCAAGCCAAAAGCCATCACTTACCACAGTAGTCAGGCAAAATCACTGCTTCCAGGAAGGAACAGTAGCAGTTCGAATAGGGTTGTGGTAATGAACATCTGACTCCAACAGCTCCCAGCATTTTCCATGGCAGCAGGTTGCATGAATCCCATCCTGCTTCTAAGGGATGGAAAAAAGCACCATTCATGTTCTTTCCCAAGCTCCCTAATGTACAACACTGGTTAACTGTTTTGCTTTGGTTTTCATTGGCCTAATGAAACTAGGGCTGAATATGCAGAGTTTTTTCCAGTATCCTGGCTCTCTCTGGAACAGACCTGTTTATAAAAGCCTGAATGGACAACAGTCATGCCAGAACTCATCAAACAAAGGCTACCATGGGAAAGAAGCTTGCAGCTCACTGACATCAAGTTGTTATCAGTAATGGATCAACAGATTTGACTGCCACAAGGTAAGCAAAGGGCTCAGAAAAGCAGGGAGCAAATGTCAGCAAGAGGTCCAGAAGCTGAATCCAAAATGTCATAAACCCCTGTTTCTTCTTGTTTTGCATCTGATTGATGAGTAAAAACTGGAAAACAAGTTCTGTGACCTCACGGCCTTTGTGGAGCATATCAAGTGACCAAGACCACAGTTGTTGAGACACAGTCGCCTTTGTGAAGCACCAATGTGATGCTCTGTATGAATCCGGAGGCAAAGCTTGTTTGGACAGTTCAAAGAGCATCGTCTCTGGCAGCTGAGCTGCAGGAAAAAATTGCGGGGTAGAGACCAAGAGTAATTCAGAGGTCGGGGCAGGAACCAACGTGCCAACGTGAGCCAGGCATGTTGTAACGGGAGAGGTATCGGTGTGACAGTGGCCTGGAAGATGAGGTGCTGGTGCTGCCTGACTGCCCTCAGAGATGCCCTTATCCCTCGGAGCAGATCAGCCCTATGTCAGTTCCAGCCCCGCAGGCCCTGTCTGTCTGGTCTGGGGTCCTTCCCAAGCGTGGGGTGAAGGCTGCAAGGCTTGTCTGCTACAGAACCATGGAAGCAGCAGATCCCGCCTCCTTCTCCCACCAGCTGGGATTCCTCCTCCAGACACCAGGGGAACAGGCAGGCTCTGCTAGCCCAAATGGCTGCTAGGGGCAGGGCCACAGCAGGGTTTATGAGTGAATTTTATGACATCTGCCAGAATTTAGGATGATACTATGATGCTTTTCCTGTTGTCCTTTCAGCACAGATATTGCAGCAGGTGACACAATGGGACTTATTCTCAGCTTGCACTTGCAAAGCTCTTCGTCACAGTGAAGCAATATCAGATATGGAGCTTGGACACAGATATCGGGATTTCCATCGTGCAACCTCTGCATTTTGGCGGTGCTGAGCATCAAAGGGGATGTCCCTGGGTCCCCATGGGAAGGTATAGCACCACCTTCCTGTAGCACCTTGGAACAGCTGGGGGCCAGTGGCGCAATGGATAACGCGTCTGACTACGGATCAGAAGATTGTAGGTTCGACTCCTACCTGGCTCGATCTTTTCAGTTTTACACTCCTTCTCGCTTTCCTAACCCTGGTTTTCCCCGAGGTTCCCACCCACCCCCCTGTGCGTAGGTGGAGAGAAAACTGAGAAACTTGGGTAATTAAAAAAAAACCCCAAAACCAAACCAAAACTAAAAAACAACGAAGCGGTTCAAAAGCTGGAAGTGTCAATTTGTTTTCCTTTATGTTGGTACTCACACATCCTGCTCAGCATCCTTGGGAATTTTCAATTGGGTCAGCTCCACCTCCAAACAGACTTATTTTTTAAAAGATTTTATTACATGGATCTTTCCCAACCCCACCGGGAACTTCCAGTATTCAAGCCTATTCCCAGCACCTTCCAGTCTTCCACTGTCATGCTCCAGCTTGGCTGACCCTGGAGGATGCTCATTTATTCAACTCCTCCTGCTGAACCAGGGCAGGGGAATGTCCCGAGGAGATAAAAATCATGTCTTAAGTGCCCAGGATGAGAGAGCTCCTGATAGCTGCTGATAGGGGTGACCATGAAACCCCACTTAGGTCAGGTGAAGAGTAGGTACAAAAAGAAGCATGTGTTTACAATATTCAAAATAGATACACTGAGAAAGAGTACCTCAGCAAAGGAATAATAAAGTTTCAGGTACAAACAAAATCAGGAAAGTGCTCTCTTGTTTCCAGCGGTTTCCCACCTTTGTGATCAGCAGAACATCTTGTCGATGCATGTGCCACATATCTCACACTGCATCCATCAGGAAGCACCTTGCTGTGCAGGAACACTTTCACCATCTCTCCTTTGAAATCCTTCAGGCAGACTGAAACTTCTTACCCTCATACTCCCATGAGATTTATTCTGTTTTCCTTTTCTCCAGCAAAAGGGACAGCTTTTGTTTGAAATACAAACAAACCTTTTCTTATAGACAGGGCCTGAAAATTTCCTTTCTGTTGCATCAGATGTCCCCCCTGTACCCATCAGGCTATTTAAAAACCCCTCATCCCTTATTTGGCTGAAGTGCCCTACTCTGGTAACCAACCTAGTGCATCAGAGTGAAATGTTGTATGATTGGGGTTCTTATATCTCCGGCACATTTCATTATTAAGTGATACAAGTGACTGAATAGACTGTACACACACAGCTCATTATTGGCCCTTGCTGAAGACCAGATACAAAAATAATTATGCACTTGCAGGTGACTGTCACTAATAACTTGAACATAAATGAAGTATTTCACAAGTTACCCTATTAAGCAAGCACTGAATAGTTTGCTACTATAGTGAAAAATATTTAGTACCTTTAGATCCATGAGCATGTCCTAGAAGAATGGCCAGCTGAGCCAAACAGCCACATGAATGTAACAGGCCATAGCTCAAGAGGCAGAATAGTTGCTTAGCATAAAGTAAGTCCTGATTGATACCAGGATATTTTGTGGGGGGTTTTTTTGTTTTGTTTTTTTTCCCTTGCTTTCATTCTCCCTCAGGTGTATTACACTCTTACACAGAAATGCATGCATGTCAATTTTTCCTGAGTGGGTGGGAGAGAAAAAATATCTTAGAGATGGAGGCAGAGGGGGAAAGGAGACGATCTCTTCTCTTGAAGTAAGTCTGTGTGTGCTTTTATTTTGTAAGCTATCCTTTAGGAGAAGTGAAAAGAGTTGCCACTCAATCAGTAAAAAGGAACAAAGGAGGTTAGAGACATTTATACAGGAAGGAGTGAATCTTGGGAATAAAATAAATCTTTGGCCCTAGATAGAGTCTGTGCCCTGCCCCACACCAGGGAATGGCACAGGGATGTGCTTCTGGACTGTGGAATCAGATTTGACTGCTAGTGAGTACCAAGCTGTGTGGATAACAGACAGCTAAGGAAATTGATGTCTTTCCTCAGTTTGTGCTCACTGAGATGCCTCTGCTCCCTAAAAGGCAGGTTTTCATGTCTGGGTTCCTCACGGGACAGTTCCTGAGGGGGATACACTGCACCATGCTGGAAGAGAAGGGAGAAAAGAGTGTTGTTGGTGTCTCTGTGTGTGTCCATACACATGCACAAAAACATACTGATTAATAAAGAGGTATCTGGGGCCAGGGACATAATGCACATAGAGAAGCAGTGTGCAGGTCTGACTCCTGCTGAGCTTCATGAATCTGTTTCCCTGCTGATAATCTTATTTGTACTATATTCCCACAGAGAGTGGACCTTCCTTGCTCTCATATCTGAAATCTACCCCAGAGAAACACTCCCACACAGAGAGAAGACTCACTAGGGGTTCTGTTGAAGGAGAAAACTTCACTTCCATTCTCCCTCTGCTATGCAGACAGATTTGGACACTTTCAGACACGTTTACCCTCTCCAAGACAGGAGCTGTTGCCAAGCATGTTTTTCTGCACCCCACGTAGCACCTGTAATGGAAAAGAAGACTTGAAGGAAAACGGAAACAATAGAACACAGGGGAGAAAAAAGCAGAATATGAGTTCTGGCTCTCTTATTAACTATGTCCTAAGCAAGCCCACATCTGTCTGCATTAAACCCCTTCTGTGACCCCCTCTCCCTCTCCTCCACATTCTGCTAGAACATCTCATGTCACCCTTTTTGGCACATCCAAAGGACCAAACATCACATCTGTTGTCTTAAGTCAAGAGATGGTGGAGGACTTTTATCCACTCCTGTCAGCCAAGGTGCTCACAGCTCTCATTTATAAGGATTATCTGGCATCACAGAAAGCCCAGTTAGTACAGATTGTTTGGCATCACATAAGGCAACATGCAAAATTAGGAGAGACTGTCTAGAGCGGAACACAAAAGATCACCACGGGAAAGAAGACCTAACAAAACTAGCTAAGACTGAACTAAAAATGCTTAATTATTTTTGGCTTCACATAGAAGAATGCCAAATACGTATTATTAAATTGAGAGGGGATGTCATTAAGTCGTATAAGTATCTCAGAGGTGGGTGCCATGAGGATGGTGCCAGACTCTTTTCAGCAGTGCCCAGTGACAGAAAAAGGAGCAATGGCCATAAACTAAAGCACCAGAAATTCCAGCTCAACATGAAGAAGAACTTCCTTACATCGAGGGTAGCAGTGCACTGGAACAGGCTGCCCAGGGAGGTTATGGAATCTCCAAACCCATCTGGATGCACTCCTGTGTAAACTGCTCTAGGTGACTCTACCTCTCCAGAGGTCCCATCCAATCCTAACAATTCTGTGATTACGATAATATATTATTTATTAAATCTCATTAAATAATAATTAATTATAGTTTTATTAAACACAAT
>VWZS01004048.1:1176594-1313758 GCA_013397075.1 Rhabdornis inornatus
CCCCCCAGCGGCCGCACAAGGCGCCGCCCCGCCCCGCCCCGCCCCGCGCGCGCTCCCGGCAGCCTCGGCCGTCACGGGGGCCGGAGGCGAGAAAGCGGCTCTGGGGAGTGGGCAGCGGCCGGGGCTGGGCGAGCTGTGGAGGCAGTGGTGAAATGGCTGATGGTGAAACGGTTATCTCCTCCAACTTTAAATCTGGAGATTGCACGTTCGACTTCTGCCCGAGCCTTATATATTTTAGCGCACCAGTGCGTCACGAAGCAATAGCAGAGCCCTTCACAACAACACGCACACATCGCTTCCAAGTGTTAGCAGCACTCATGAGCTGCCGCAGTTATTTATCATACCGTCGTGAACCACTTCTTTGGGGACATTTGAATCCACTCACTGCTGCGTCCGGTTCCACGGGCCTCAGCACAAGGACAGACATGGAGCTGACAGAGCGGGTCCAGAGGAGGGACACGAAGTGATCAGAGGGTAGAAGCAACTCCCCTGTGAAGTCAGGCTGAGAGAATCTTGGTTGTTCATCCTAGAAACAGCTCCCGGGAGACCTCAGAGCACTTTCCAGTACCTAAAGGAGTTCCAACAGAGCTGGACAGGGATTTTTCTCATGGGCGTGTAGTAACAGGACAAGGGGTTATGGTTTGAACTGAAAGAGGGTGGGCTCAGACTGGATATAAGGAAGAAATCTTTTACAGTGGGGTTCATGAAACACTGGAAGAGGTTGCCCAGAGAGGTGGTGAATGCCCCCTCCCTGAAAACATCCAAGGTCTGGGCCTCTGAGCAACCTGATTGAGTTGTAAATATCCAGTGTCCCTGCTCATTGCAGGAAGGTTGGAAGTAGGTGACCTTTAAAGGGGCCCTTTCAACCCAAACCATTCTATGATTCGATAACTGGTTACTCTGAAGCTGTGGTGTGCTCTCAAATCTAATCATTGGGAATGCCTTCCTCACCTCTCCTGCTTGCAAGCTTTTCTATATACACTGCATAGCCTTTATGTAAATGAAAAATGCTTGGGTTTTGTTGCAAAATCACACATTTCATGCAACTGCACAACAAGGATGTCCTTGCACTTCTGAAGACTAAGGGATAATTAGAATGTGAACAACATTCCTAATCACAGCAGCGTTGCTTGCTGCCTTCAGGGACCTCCTGGTTGTTTTTCTTTGATGTCATCTGTGGGAGTAACCGTAGAGTGTCAGACCAATGTGGAGTACACTGCTCCTTTCCCAGGGCCAGAAGGTTTGTTCCCTGTGTAATGTAATGGTGTGTTAATCGGGTTAATTTGGGGGGAAAAAAATTGAAAAATTTAAGCCTACGGTGGTGTTTTGTTTTGGGAAACAGAGCACTACCAGGCAGACAAATGGGGTTAAATCCTAGAATCACAGAACTTTAAGGGGTTGGAAGGGACCTTACAGATCACTCGGTCCTAACCCGCCGGTCAGGGACAGGGACACCTCACACTGGGACATGCTTGCCTTGTTCAGGCTTTGTCAGACCTTGATCCGGCCTGATCCTGACTCCCATAACCTCCCAGGGAAACCTGCTGCAGTGTCTCACCAGCCTGACAGCAAAGAATTTCTTCCTAATCTCTAATCTAAATTTCCCTCTCATTTTGTACCTGTTACTCCTTGTCTTGTCACTCCAGTTCCTGACGAAGCCAGGATGATGAGATCAGATGGGAAAAAGAAGAGAAAAAAAAAGAGAAAAAAAGAAGAGGAATGTAGGAAACCAGGATGGCGAGATCAGATGGAAAACCGTGCCGCCTTCAACGCGCGACCGGCCGCGAGAACGGGAAAAAAAACAAATGCGAGCCAGGCAGGAGTCGAACCTACAATCTTCTGATCCGTAGTCAGACGCGTTATCCATTGCGCCACTGGCCCCGCATGCCATAGTCGGTTCCCCGCTCTCCTCTATACTCGAGAGCGAGCGCGCGGCGCCACCCGCACACCCCCGGGCTCCTCTCACGGCCACGGCCCCGGCCCCGGCCCGCCCGCCCGGCAGGGGGCGCCCCCGGCGTTCCCGCCCCGCGACCGGCGTCAGGGCCCACCCGGGGACAGTGCATGCTGCGCATGCGCGAGGCGAGCTGGCTGCGGCCTTGTTGCGCGGCGGCAGGGTGAGTGGCAGGTCCCTTCGATAGCTCAGCTGGTAGAGCGGAGGACTGTAGTGGTGATGACCCGCGGGAATCCTTAGGTCGCTGGTTCGATTCCGGCTCGAAGGAGACGCTGAATTTTTTTTCTCTGTCTTACGCAAAGCGCTTTTATAACAATTTCTCTTTAACCTTTTGCAGATACGGTTGTTTTTCTCGAAGAGTTCCAACCGCATCGCAAAACGAGCCTGTGCGCTGCGTCTCGCACTCAGGAGCGGCTGGAGCAGTGAATGCTGTGCCCAATGCAGGACTGCCAACACCTGAATTTCTAAAGGAAAACAAGATGTGTGTTCATACTCCAACGTGCCACAAAGCAAGTCAGTGCAGGAGGATACCGGCTGAGATCCCTTTGTCTCATCGCAGTTAATTAGGATGTTGAAATTCTGAGGGTCATTTTTCCAAGTCTCCTCTCCTCTCTTCCAAATGTCTAGACACTGTTTTTACAGCATAAGGCTGTATCTGTGCATACTGCCACAAAAGGAATACATGTTCTTATCCAGCCAACTGAAGTGTTCAAGTCCAGGCTGGACAGGGCACATCCCTGCCCACGGCCGGGGGCTGGAACTGAGTGGTATTTAAGGTCTCTTCCTACCCAACTCAGAATTCTAAGATTAGCATGTATTGACTCTCTCCCTTAGTCAAAAATTGCGTGTTTTTACCAGTGTTTATCTATTATAGATGTCAGCCACCACACAGTTGCCCCGTGTTATTGCCTTCTCTACCCTGGGATGGGTGAAACTGGCATGAAGGACAGAGTCCTCTTGTACGAAACTGTGCACCCATTCATCTCTCAAAGTGAAAGAAGAAGCCGGATGTGATGACTGAGCTGACTTCAGTTTGTGGAGGGAAGGAAGGGGGTTATGGTCATCTGGGGTGTTTCTCCCTGGTTCGCAACAGCACGCTCTTTTCTCTTCCACAGGAAATTATAATATAGAAAAATAAATAAAAAAATTTAACTGTCCTCAGTTTAGCATGCTTCTTCAATTCTTTTTAATGATTGATTTCTACAAAGAGGCAGATATGTAATTCTTTTGACTGTAATCATATCGGTACTCATTCTTATACAACGTAGGCAATCAAATTAAGTGACATACAATTACGTTTGAAGTTTTTTGTATTAAGCATTGTGGCTTATCCCACAGACTTGTTTTGGGGAGTAAAAGTGCACAAACTACCTAAATAAATAGTTATATGGTGGTACACCTGAATTGCCTATGCTGCCTCTTGTGTTTGGTGTTTTGAGTGAATCTGGGTACGTGTTAATACCTAAGCACACAAAGGAATAGATCTTTTAGAATATACATAGCCAAAACAGTTGCCCCTTGTCTATTTTTCAAATGCTTCGGCTTTTGTGGTCAAAGAGACTGGATATCAACCTAGCGAGAAATATTCCTGTCTTGTAGCACGCCCACATTATCTGGCACTCTGTGCTGGCTCTTGAACAGATGCAAAACCCCAGAGTGAGGTGCTGGAAATCTCATTATGTCTGCTCTTGTCCTCAGCAGTCCCATTGTTCCACTCTCTGCACACACCTTTTGCTGGGGGAAATTGTTCCTATAGATGCTGATTCCAGTGAAACTACTGTGTTGCATCACTTTGTCACACTGATGATGTTTTTTACAAGCATTCTGCATTAAGTAAAGGACTTACAATGTGTGGCCATAGCTCTGGCTGCTTTGCATGGGCAGGCACATCTGCTGCAATCCAAGAGGTAGTTCCTCTTAGGGGAAACCCTGAGTTGCTGTTTGACACTTGCCAGGGTGCAAAGCCATAACTTTGGACAGCTGTCTCAACAGCTTCTCTAGCTGTTACTGGAATGAAGTTGTTGATAGTGTGGCAAGGTAAAGGGAGTGCTACAATTCATAGATACAACTTTTATTAGTCAGAGTGATTTACAGCCAAGGTAGATTTGATTACATAGAAGTTTACATATAAATAAATGTAGCAAAACAGAGAAAAAAAATGAGAATCTGTACATTTTGAGAAGATTTCTGGGTGTGCAACTGAACTGTACACAAAACCAGATAATGTTAGCATGTGTTCATGTTAGGAACTTTCCTTAAAAGCAAACAAAGGAGTAAAATCACACTGAAGACCTAAGTCCTGAAATCCATATTCATCCTTTCTCCACATGTCCTCAGAATAGCTGATCTTCAAATCAGTGGGAGACACAAATGCTCTGGTACTTTAAAAACTAAGTTTCCCATTTGAAATTAAGCCATGAGTTCAGACACTCAGATCTTTAAGCTTCAAGTCCTGGACAACCTCCTCAGAGGCTTGGTCACTGGTTTGTGTTTTTTTGCTAACTGAGATAATGTGTTGTGGCTCTTTTGTACAGAGCCCTGTGTCTGTAAAAGGGATTTGCAAACATGCAGCAGCTTGTCCATCTTTGCTTCACACTGTGAGATCAAGTCATAAATCTTTCCCAAGAAAAAGCTCTCATTTAGAAAGTGTAATTAAGAACCACATGACTTGTGGTACATCTCAAGCCCATGGAGAAAATTTCCTTGATTTTGGTGAACTTTGGCTCTGTCCCTCTATACCCATCAGAGGTGTTGCATGTGAAAAAATTCCCCAATTGTTTTTGTTATTATTGGATTTACTTCTTCCTCCCTGGCTTTAGGCCTGCTCTGTAGCTGTTGTTGAAATCAAGGGTGCAATTCCCAGTGATTTCCATGGGAAAAGGAGGATGGATTTCACATGGGAAAGGATTCCACATATAAAATGTAGCTTTACACCAGACTTTTCAACCAGGGCCTCTTTCAGCCTCTGCTGGAAATAGTCACTAGATAACATTTGGACATTTTCACACTAAATTTCTCTACCAGAAAATGAAATTTAGGAAATTACTTCACCTGCAGATTTGTTATGTACTATGTGCTCTCCCTACTCCTTCACTGGGGATAACATCCTACGCCAGAACAAGCACCCTGAAAAGGGGAATAGTGAAGAAAGCCAAAAGAGGAGTGCGTGTGCTGGTGTCCACAGCACGTATCCAGTCTCTGGGTGATGGCTCTGCCCATCTCACAGCACCTCAGTGCTGTCTGATCCATCCTCTTGACGGGAAGATGTGCAGCACTCGGCTACCAGTGGAAAGACATGCCTCTGGGGTCATGTCTCCTCAGTGGCAGGGTGGTGTCACCAGCCCCCCTCTCCTGGCACCACTGGGTTGGATGGGCGCATCCTCAGTGGGCAGGCAGGATGGCGGTCAGGAGTTATGTACATACAAGTGGTTTCCAAAATCATTGCAACTGAGGACAAAGAGGAGCCTGTGGGTAGGAGGGAAGCGAGTGCCTGTGCACAACTCTGGCCATGCCAGGATCTTCCCTCTTTTCTGAAGCAGAAAACCAGGGCCATTTCTGAAGGCAATGTGCATGTTGGCTGTCACCAGTGCCTGCATCCAGAGAACAGATATATAACCTGAACAGCAAGTAATAGTTTTAAAAATATCCTTGTCTTATGGGACTTTTAAGGAAACATTGAAAATAGTATGTCTTGATTTTGAAGTTACAGCTGGTTCTATAAAATACATTATTTTCCCATATACTTAGCTGAATGACATTTGATGTCAAAGGTGAGATAATAACGTTTCACAACTGCGGGATCCAATTTTTAATTTGATCCAAGGGAACAACACTTTCAGCTAGTTATATATTCACCAGTCTGTATAATTTAGTGGAACATCGTGTCCCCCTTTAGACCACAGCATGCAAAAATAACAAATACACAGAACTGACAATGACTGATGTAAAATGATCAATAAGGAGAAATTCGGTTGCCTCAGGCTTAAACCCAGTCAAAACAGTGAGGTGCTAAGCTTAAGATCTAAGAAGTATTCCTTTAGCTCTTACAAATTAGTGGCCTAAGTTTTTCATGCTTCCCTTAGCCACCCCTACATGTATCTCCACTGATTTGTGCAGTGGCACACCTGAACATCACCTCATTCCTGCCTCTTTATTTAAAATCATGTCTGGCACAGAAGGGAGGTTTCAGTCTTACCCCAATGAGCTGGTGAGGAGGACGGTCACTCCTTTGCTGCTTGCTTTCCCTGCCAAGTCCTTGCTGCTCCCACAGCTCCAGTGCTGGTGTGATGGCTCCCAGCCCAGTGCCAGCAGGGCAGTAGGGCCACAAGCCAAGGACATGGCAGAATAAGCCAGCTGGCAGAAAGCTGTTGGCTGGGAACCAAAAGGAGGAGCTTTGCCACAGGCCTGTGGGAGGAGGAGAGAGGATCTGGGACAGCCCAGGGCCAGCTTTCCACTCCCCATGGTTTTTGCCCACTGTCTCGAGAGTTTGCAGCTTTTGCAGGGGAAGACACAGAGCGTACATGTGCTTCTGGATGAGGCTTCTGGATTTGGAGTGACCTGCACTTTAACAACCATCAGAAAAATCTCCGAGCACTTTGTCTCGGCTCAGGATTTATAAATGCCAGAGCTAGGTCCCAGCAAGCCACTAGCTGCCCTCCAAAGAGCACTTCTTCTCTGGGAAGGAGAGCCCCATCTGTCTTGCCACCAACTTTCTCCCTGAGACCTGCTTAAAGGGCACTTCTGGGGCTCCCTCACAGGAATGTTTGACATCCAGCAAAACTGCTGCATGCAAGGAAAGTTTCTGGGGCAGGGAGAGACAGCCACCAAACGACTCAAGACTGTGTCTTGGAGGTGAAACTACAGATGAGGGCAGGGAGAAGACCAGCTATACCAAAGGGAATATTATTAGAGAGAAAGACAATTTGAAGCTGTGAGAGACCAGCATGCTCTGTGTAGATCGTAGGTATCTCCATGCACCGTGCAGGTATCAACCTATTGGAAGAAGCACAGGGGGAGATCCTGCCTTGGTAGGAAATTACTCTCGGGTTACTCTTGATTAGCTCAAAGACAGCTATGAACACAGGCTGCAGAACTTATCACATGTTTTCCTCACAGTGAGACTCAGTGGGAAGCACCAGCAGGTCGCTGTCCTGCTCTAGGACTCCGTGCGATAGCTCCGATGGCTGTCCCCAATCAGCTGTGTCTTCTCAGTTACATTAGTCGGCTGGAGCGTAATAGGAGTTTCTCCATCTAAATTGGAGAGGACAACAAAGATCACTTTAAGAACCCTTCACTTGCTGCCGAAGTCAGATTTCTTGTTAGCACCACAACATTTCATTCTCTGTTCTGGTTACAGCTTAATCTGGTTTCAGACAGCTATGTGGGTACCAACAAGGTGGCCCTGCCCACACCAAGCCTACAAATGCTCTTACTCCTAGTTCTCATACAGTGGCAGATTTCTGGGTGTTGCTGCTGCTGTTAGACTGGACATTTGCTGTGCCTGGTGCTTTGCAGGCTAAAGGCTCCTGCGTGTTCTAAAAGCAAGTGCTTGTTCCTACAAATGGCTGAATATAATCAGTGCTGTTGTGAATCAGCAAGCACTAACCTTGACAGTGTTTGTGAGAATGGGACGGAAAGGAGTCTTGAAAAAGGCAGAGTTAACAGTAAAAAAAGAGGAGAGTCAAAAGGAAAAGATGCATGAGCAGTAATAGTAGTGCACTTAGAGAATAGAAATCCTCTCTCAGGATATATATCCTGAAAGCCAGCTAGTTAAATAAAAATCTTAAATTGAATTTGAAGTCTTATGTAATGTATGTGCAATAGGACTCTGGGATTTACTATTTTAATGAATTTGGAACTATCAAAACTTCATATTATCACTATATAAATCCTTACTTCTGTGTACTTTCTCACTCCGTGCAATTTTGTGTTTGCTTTTCCAATATAGCTATAAAAAATGCATCTGTTGTAGAGTGGAGGAAAGTAGAAGTGAAGTCTTTACAGAGTTCCTTGATGGCTACTGTGTTCCATCTGATAAAGAACAAGTTAGTTGCCCTTCTCCTGGGCCTCTTTCCAACCCTCATGTTTTTTGGAGGGGGGGAAATACTTGAGTCTCAGATACTGACTTTTACAAGTTCAGCCATCTTAGTGAAGTGTTTCATATGAAAAACTTTGGACTATCTATATCTTGATACTAACACAGCCTTCACAGTAATTGAATACAAATTATGACTTTTTTTGCCAAATGACCAAATGTTCAGAAAAAAACCTCATCTGACATTTCCTTCTGTTTACATGACAGTTGATGGGATGAATCATGGGCAAAAGATGTAATGTACAGGAGTAACTTAACCCAGAGCAGGAATCTAATTGCATGCCATACGGCTTCCACTCAGTGGGGGTAGAACAACTTTGACTCTGTCAAGGTGAAAGGCAGGAATGATTAAATGCCAAGCAGCTTCTCTGTATGGGCAATTCCATATTTAGGATACAAGGTCAAAGATAGACCTGTTTCATAACTTCGAAAAGTATATGAGTAATTAATGCTTTGAGCCCAGCTCAGGCTCATATTAGTTTGGCAGTTCCAATCCATTTTTAAGTTGCTGTGTGTTTTCTAGATTTCTGAGCAGCATTCCCTCCCACCTGCTTCTGCCTCCAAGTTGTTCATTTTCTGGAAGATTGTGGATGGAGGGCAGAGATTAGCAGTTCATTTGCTGTGATACCCAGGTGTGCAACAGGAGAACAGGACCCACTGGAAATCTGTCGCGTTGCCTCCAGCTGATCTGCAGACAGCTCTTAGCTGACACCCTCACCAAGCATTTTGCTGCTTGCACCCTTCTAAGATTTATGATAGGGTTTTTTAGCAGAACAGGGACCCCTGGCATAATAAACTGTACAAATATAGTCTGCTAATGGCAAGCTGCAGAATGGAGGTGAGGCAGAATTCACAGTTTAAACTGCTTTCTATAGATAGCTCCTGCTCACTGTTCGCCTACATTTGTATCATATGGAGCGTGGAGGAGACAATGAAGTGATAAAAACTTACTGCTTCTGAGTTGGGAAAGTATTTCTCTACTCAGATTCTTTTATTCTGTTTCTTTTTTTTCTCTCCCAGAATTCATTTTCTGTAAAATAAAAGTTGG
Source organism: Rhabdornis inornatus (assembly GCA_013397075.1). Classification (NCBI taxonomy): domain Eukaryota; kingdom Metazoa; phylum Chordata; class Aves; order Passeriformes; family Rhabdornithidae; genus Rhabdornis; species Rhabdornis inornatus. The sequence goes on from VWZS01004048.1 coordinate 1,185,688, forward strand.
TCTAGAAATGCTTTGCTTTGTTCTTACAATGATAACCGAACAGGAGAGAACAGACCTGCCAAACTGCTTTGAGTGCATCGTTACAGCCTGAAGTACAAAGGCAATCCAAATTCCAATGCCACCTCCTCCGGGAACACAAAAGTTAACAAAAATTTTGCCATCAGCTTCAGTGGAAGCAAAATCTGTCAACCTGCCCCATGTGTGTGGGAAAGTGATGAAGTGTTGCACGTGTCTGTGCTGCAGGCAAGCGAGTGATACTTCCCTCTGCCAGTGCATTTTGACAGGTTACCTGTAACATCATGGCATGATACCATAGATTACCTTATTTTGCACCTTTCTAAAGTCATGTTTCATCTGAAACACTAAAAAATGTCATGCTTAAAATGTAATAACGTCAACATAACATTTAATTTTTGGTCATCTTCTATATTAGGTCAGAGTCTTCTGGTACAAATCAATAGTTGTGAGGAGAAATCCTTGTAAGCTATGTGCCAGGGCTTGCAAACCCCTAATTTCCTTTAGTTCTGATATTCACATTACCCCTGGAAATACATGCTGTAAAACGAGGTTCTCGAGGGAGACATTGAACTAGCTGAGCACTAGAACTAGTCGAATTTCTTCAACTAAAACCTTCTTCTAGAGGAATATAAATTCCCCCAGAAATTCTCTTTTTCTAGAGAAAGAGCATTTCAACAGAACTGAAGCCTTTGGCATGATTGTGTTGATTTCAGTGCCAGCTCACTTTGCTCTTACATTTTAGGGAATGGATCACTGAATTTTTGGCCTTACACCTCTTTCTTTCTCACTAATAATTATGTTTTATGGTGTAATAGCTTGAGGGATGGAATCAACTGTGTAAAACTTTACTTTTGTTAATGAGAAATGTGAGGAACTGAAAAATTATTACAGTCGTGTCAGTTCGATAGCTGAAGTCTAAATCTCAACTCTTTTGAGCAGTTCAACCAGCACCCACTGAGCACAACTGCTAAGGGCTCAGTCTTGGAGGTTTTTAGCATCAGGAATTGTGATGCTTTTTCAGTGATGCATTCCTCAGAAAAGCAATGACTGATTAAGAAATATTTGGATTGTTTTTTTGTGTGGCCTTAGCTTGAAAATCTATATTTTGACCTCAGCAAGAAGTTCTAGTTAGCAATACTGTAGATGTTGGGGACAGCAGGAAGCAAATAAATTAATTACAGGCTAGAATGCTCAGTCTGTGCTCAGAGGGCATGCAAAGAACTTGGATCCTAATAGAATCTCCTCTTCCAAAATTAAATCTGCTGCAAAAGTGATTACAGTTTGTTTCTGAATTACATACAGGAACATTTCTATTATTTACCTAAAGGAAGGCATGAGTATTAATTTCTATAGCTCAACATTCGAAAATGCACAGTCTTTGCTATTCTGAAAGTCAGCTGTGTCTTTCTGGCCAGCATGCCTGAAGTTGGGAAGACAAGGGAAGAAGGAAGGGAGGAAGCACACTTTGATCTAGTTGTCATACTTTTTTTTTCCTAAATGCATTGCCTGTTTTCCTTTCAGCTGCAGAAAAGATGCTCATTTTACCCTTTGTCATAAAGCTTTTATTTTTATTCCTTATACATTGCTCTCTTTTAAAATAAAGAGGATTCTTCTTTACTGAGAATTGCTGATTTTGATTAGGAGGAAAATGTAGTAAGACTGAAGAGGAGGGTAGGAAAGATTTAAAGCTCTAGTTTTCTTCAGGCCCTAACTATGTATTTAATATTGTCTTCCAAATACTTAAAACATGAAATTCCACATTATGTTAATTTTTCGGACTAGTATTTTGCTAAGCATTTAAAATTAATTTTTAAAATTGGTCTCAGTGGGACTTGGTGGGAGTAGAGGGATGTCAAGGGGGCCTAAAATTAAAGAATAATACCAATACCTTCTGGTACCTGTGCCAGAAGGAGAGAGCAATTATTTTTCTTCCACTTGGGAATTTTATGCTGGATTTTGAGGGAGAAATAAAATTAAAAATAAAACTAAATAAACAAACATGAAGAAGAAACAAATGAACAAAACGGGCAGAAATTAAACATTGTGATTCTTCAAAGTTCTTCTACTTCAGGCTTGGCTTTGGTATCACAGGCTCATGAAGAACACTACCTATTTTAGATTTGCACTTTTCAGGTGCCTAATGTCATAGAGTTTATTAGATTTGTCTCAAATAAGGTATTGTAGTTATAAAGCTTTCACTAGTAGTTTTTACTGCCTTTGCAGAGACTGATCAAGTATGATCAATTTTTAAACTGACTGTGTTTACCTTGATATGCCTCTAGGCAAAATCAATTTAAAAACACCACCACACGTTGGTGTAACAGTTATAAAAATAGCATTTGTTTCAACTACTACAAGTGTTTTGGTACATATTTATGGAAGGGTAAATTTGTGTGAAAAGTTGGGGGGGAATATTTCTTACTGCTAAGGGAACATGACATTTGCAATCTGGCAATGCTATTTTAAGCATAATAAATGTAAGAATATAACAGTATAAGACTTTCCATAACAATGCAAGAGAAAAAGAGTGAGCTGACTTCTCAGGTCCTTCCTCATAAAAAACCCATAATTTTAATAATAGTTTATATAAATTTGCAACTGAAAAGTGTCCTCAGTCTTTCCCTGGTACCTAAGGCTCTTATTGCTGGAGCAAGGGTCACTGCATCTCTCACCCTGTACATATCTATCCTGTCTGAGATGTTTCTACTTCCCCTGAATATGAAGGCAAAACTGCCCCTCTTTGGCCACTAGGACAAAACTCTTTGTTCAAAGCATGTATCCTACACTAGTGCCAAATTAGGAAATAACCTCCATCATACCTTGGCATAGCCAAAATCTGAATGTACAGCTGGGAGAATGCAGCAAAGCCAAGAAAAGAGGTTGACCGGCTGTGAAGGTCATTCTGCTGCCACAGGCCCATGTTCCTGGCTCCTCAGTTCCCTGTTCCTCTTGCCCCTAAGTTAGCACTTGCCTACTCCACCATGAAGCACACCAGAGAACTAAATGGGCCAGGAACTTTTTAAGAGGATTAGTTTACACCTGGATTTTATCCAAGGCCTGGGTAAGGTAGAATTGTTACTGCCAGTGCAGAAGAGAGTGAGCAGCTCGAGGGCTGGATGGGAGGGGGACAGGACCATGGTAGCTCCCATGCATATTCTCCTGGGTTACTGCACACCCTTACTGTTGGAAACTTTGCATCTTTTCTTGAAGCCTTCTCTTGAATGGCTACGATATCCACCACAAGCAGGGATAAATTTTACAGAAGTAAAATAAGCTGAATGACAGCTTATTCAGGCCAATCAGATATGACAGGCACCAGTCCAGCAGAGCCTAATGTATGAATGTAGGATCTAGGATATGAAGGAACATGGGCAGGGGGGCTACAGGGTGAACATTGCCTCTTAAAATAAGCCGTAAGACTTATTGTGTAAGTGTCTCATAAGAGATACAGGAGATATTTAGTTGTGAATGCCATAAGTTTGGTTTTGCATTAATACATAATTTGGGAAGTTCACTAGATTGTGGTCTTAGCTAGAGTGAATTGGCACATCTCCACTTAAGTCTGGAAGCAGCCTCAGCGTTGTGAGCAGAACATCTGGACTACAGGCTTTAAAGATTGTTTTGAACAGGTTTGCCACACAGTAAGCCCCTACAATACACACCTCTTTCCATGTCGTTCTTAATTTGTTCTTCCAAATCTTCTGGAGACACACAAAACTCCTGCTGTTCCCCCTCGGGTGCCTTTGGTTTACACTTTCCGCAGCAGCAGTTGAAGCAGCAGCAGAGGCAGCAGCAGAGGTAGCAGCCTGTCAGCAAACCACAGACTGCAAACAGGCCCTGGGTTAAACACAGTGGGGTGAAAATCCTGTCAGCACTGACCTTCCTCAAACTTGTAGCTGTCTCTTACAGCTGAAGGCAGAATGTCAGAGGAACTCTGGTTCCTGAGTGCTTGGCACTCAGAGGAGTCCACCTGCTGTCCCAGTGACTGAACAAGACCAGATCTTCCAAAGCCCTCCTCACCCACAAGTTCCTACTTGTCACTAAGGACCACATCCACAAAGAAGACACCAACCAACAGGCCCCCACATGCTCAACATTTGAAAGTCTCTTGTTCTGCTGAGGGCCCTCAGAAAAGTCCTCCAGGCAGTATGCAAAACCCCACCCACCTTAAAATGACTCATTTCCATCTTTAAAATGACTCATTTGCCCAAAATCATTTTTGCAAACACTTATTTACTGGCAAACTCTTGTCAATAACAAAGCTGAGAGAAAAAGAAGCAAAGACCCAGATGCATCCCACATAATTTTGGGCACTGAACTATTTTGAACACCAGACTAAAAGTCCAATTTAGGACTGTAGTGCTATGGACTCTCCACATAGTCAAAGAGAAGTTAAAAGCCCTTCCAGAGGGAGATTCAGCCATAAGAGTATTTGAATTGCCTGTTGTGGGTATCTCTCCGTCTCCCCATTAGCCTGTGCAGGACCATACAAGTGACATCTCCTAAATTATAGTCCTCAGACTATGGTTTCTTGATCTGGGGACTCAGGTAGCAAGAAGTTCTCACCTTTGTCACTCTTGTCCCTATGGCACAAAGCACAGAGGCTTCAGGAGAGCCAACACAATTGCCTGGGACCAAGACCAGAGATGTTAGTAAGAGTCAGGAGCCAGAAAATTTAAATTTACAGAGCTTTCTTCCTTCAGATGAAGTCTGTGCATGGGTCCACAGCACAGCTCCCCAGATGTTCAAGTGTGTGCTTCATCACAGCAATGGGACCTGTGAGAGGGGAGCCTTTAGGCTGGCATTGCCAGTTTGTGCTCCGTGGGGATGTGACAGCAGGCTGGCCCCTGACACAAGGCATATCAAGGACTACATGGAAATGTTTGTGACACAGAAGAAATCTCCATGGACATCTCTTCATGGACACAGTGGTATAACAGCAAAGGAAAACCAGTGACATACCTGGAAAGCAAATCAAAGCTGATGTGCAGAAATAAATGGAAAAAGGGTAGATTTAGATTAGATATTAGGAAGAAATTCCTCATTGTGAGGGTGGTGAGGCACTGGAACAGGTTGTCCTGAGAAGTGATGAATGCCTCATCCCTGGAGGTGTTCAAGACCAGGTTGAATCAATCTCTGAGCAACCTGGTCTAGTGGAAGTTCTCTCTGCACATGGCAGGGGGGTTGGAACTAGATGATCCTTAAGGTCCCTTCCAAACCAAACCATTCTCTGATTCTCTGAATGGGTAGGTAAAAGCAGCACAGCTTTGTGGCCACCAGGTATATATGTATTGGAGGTACAGCTAGGCTTTAGCATTGTAGTTATCCAGTCTGCCCTTTGCTAACTATTTTTTATATTCATAAGACAACATGCTGCTGAGGAAGAAAGTAAGCACAAAGGTCAGGATATTGTCAAACTTAGACAACAGAGCTATGCAAATAATACTATGTATGCATGTCTGACCTAATGTTAGTGGGGGTTGACTGGATCATCTTTTAAGGTAGTAAGACTATTTATATGCCTAATATTAGTATAAACGTGTATCTAGAGTGAGGAAGGTTGTTTTAAATGAAAAGAAGACTCTGACTTTTAGTCGTAAATGCTTTCCTTCTAACAGACCCCTGAAATGGTCCATAATCCCTAAAATAAGTTATCTGACTATTTATCGTGTATGCCATCATGGAAAAAATATCACCACAATGTATAGAATAAAAAAAAAAAGACAGAATGAAAGGGTATAGAGGGGGAAACACATTGAGTTTATTCATGATACCTTTAATGTTTCAACATTTCTTGTGCTTATATTATCATAGTTGTTAAATCAAAAATCGGTTTATTGATGTCATCAATAAACAGTCTTCATGGCAGAGGGTGAGTTGATTTTTGCTAAGACAGTTAAACAAGCGTTCCCTATGCCTGCCAGTGGAGAAGCAATTCGAGTTCCCATTACCCATGTCTGTATGTTCACAGTTTAATATGCCTGCTAAAAAGTCTAGCACTCTGAAAATGAACTGTAATTTTCATTTTTCATTTCTCCTTTCATTTGAGTCCCTTACTGCTAATGATAAAACTCCTCGCAGCTGTCAGATTTTCCCAGTATGAGTGTGCTGGGAAGAGGAATGTTTGCAGTCAATGAGGAAGATAACAAGTCTGTGGTCCCTACTGTCCTCCACCAGAAGGGAGGAAATCAGGGGTCTAGAGGTCATCTGCAGATGATGCCTCAGACTCAAGTAGTATTATGATGACCAATATAAAAATTTCAAATTGATCCAACATTTCTGTGTGAGTTAAAAACAAATGAGAAATAGCGAGCTCATCTTGCAAAAAATAACACCCACACTCTGGGGGTGGCAGGATTTTGGGTTGGGGGAGACATACAGAGACCACCAATCCTCAAATGACTCTATATACATATTTTAGATTTTTTGTACAAAATTCTTGAAAACCAGGAAGCAGTGATTACTTTGCTCTTCAGCATGTCTTTTCTCACCTCTGGGATACAGCTTGCTTGAAGCAATCCTCACATTTCTCCTTTAGTTGTTAGGGTCTTATTAGCTTCTCTCTGCACTCCCCACTGCTCTCTTTATGAGTCAAAGCCACAGTGGTTATTTCTGTACCTGGCTTTATGATCCCAGAGGATTTTATACTCCATAAAATCTCCACTAAAGATCACCAAATAAAAGAAAAATAGAAGAAAACAAAACAAAACAAAACAAACCCCCAAAAAACAGGGAAGAAAATCTTTTTTGCCAAAAACTGTTAAGGGAGCCAACACTGTTGCCCTCTCAGTGCTAAGGCCACCTGACTGTGACAAAGAGGCATGAGGAGAGGGTAGACAGCAAAGACAAGGGGAAATGATCCATCAGAAGATTACAGCAGCTGTGGTGGGGTGTCTGACCTGCAGCAAGAGGCAGCTACAGCAGCTGCAAGCAGGCAGCATCCAACCAGCCCGTCAGGGGCAGCACCTTTGCAAGTTTAATTTAACACCAGTACTTTATTCATTGGTTTCATGCACTGTTCTGCATTTCAGCAGCTTCTGCCTCATCCTGATTCAGAAGTCAAATAATGGCTTCTCACACCCCCAAAGTGCCCAAGTGACTTCCCAGCTTAAAAGGGGAATGTGGGGCATTGCAGCACTGGCCTGTTCCTTGCTGAACAGAGAAATCTGTGTTCCACAGTCCTCAGATAAAAACTGTCATTGCATGCTTGCTTCAAACAGTACAGATCACCTTCCCATGTATTCTGTTACAGTCCAGCAGAGAGCTTTCCTGTGCTTCTGTGGCTGGAAACAGGTGGGGACTGCATGCATTTTGCACATTTGCAATTCTGTTTGTTGCATATCTGCATCATTTCAGTATTTGCAGAAACACTTGAATTTGATATATTTAAACATCAGAAGACACCAATGTGATAAGAGAACAAATAAATCCAACTCCCTCATGACTAGAACAGCCCATTATGTGTTTTTTCTTGAGCGTTATGCAGGGGTTTGATGTACCATTCTCTTCCCGTTCTACTCTCTTCCTCCATTCCACTCTTCTAAGCTTTTCTTTGAGTTCCTTTCTCTCACTCTATCACCAGGGCACATATATAATGCCATAATCACAGTGTTATGCATTATTATTACTTACTTATGTTGTGTGCTATATATAGCAAAAAAGACAGCTAAATTTGTACCATAATAATTTATTAATTGGTTGTCATATAAATGGGACTTCTTGTGTTTGAATAATGAGTCATTTTTATTTAGTCATTACAGAAAAGAAAGTCAAAATTAACCTGGAGCACTAGATTCAAATCTAATTAATGTCTGAAAGTGTTATAAAACATGTACTATAATTATATACCAGGTTAAAAAAAAGAGAAAACTTTCAATATTAGTGCTACTCTGAGCTTACGTTACATTCTGCCACTGTTGATTTTCCAGATAATATTGTTTCATTAAGTTTTTCATTTAGAGTCAGATCATACTATTTCTTAAGCCTGTAGAGAGATCATGTTTTTCAGGGGGTTCCTTGTGTATGTAATTGTGTGCATTGTAACATTTGATTTCCAAAAGAAAATTACAGCTTACCTTTGCCCACCAGCTTGAGAGCATGAAGTAGGTGTTAACATTTTCCTCACCAAACTGTTCAGCCACATAAAGCCCTAATGATCCATACTTGTCATATATGTTTCGCTTGGACAGATCAGTCAGGGTTGCATGAGCACTGTTGATCTCTTTAAATTTTTCTGCAGCCTCTGGATTGTCTGGATTCTTGTCAGGATGGTATTTCAGAGCCAATTTTCTTAAATATGAGACATAAACAAAAAAAAAAAAAACAGAGGGAAAATAAGTCATCTGTATATGTACATGTATACAGACACAAAACATTACAAAATATATTTTCATAGAGTTATAATAATTCTGAACTGTGTGTTCAGCCTTCTTTTTTCCAGCTCTGATGTACTCAGTGGAAGAAAAGTGACACAAAGGAACCAAAGGACACAAACCAACCAACATGAAAGTTTTGATGAAGGAGGTGTGCCTATTACACTGAGAATGAACTTTGTGTATTGATACCTAGTCAGCTACTGTGTTAAAGTAGACAGTGATATATGATGAAGGCACAGATTGCAACATGATAATAAATCACAGGCATTTGTTGTATTATGATTGCCAACTCATTTGCATCATTTAGCAGGTTTTAGCAAAGATAAAGATTTTTTTAAAGGTTGTTTTAAAACATGATGATCATACTGCTTATCCAGGCAAGATTATTTTCTTTATAGCAAAGGAAATTCTATGTTCAATTGCCTATCAATAGTAGCTACATTAAAATGTTGTAAACAGTGTCTGTGTTTGCAGAAGCCCAGACAGTGATGATGGAGAACACAGTTAGGAGTTGCAATAGAAGGGAACCATCTTTTTGAAGCACAAGGTGGAAAAGCATAATGAGTTAATCCCTGTTTCAAGTGCTTGCCTTTTGGCCTAATTCCCCACTGCTGCACTTCTGAGACAATCCTTAAAGCGGTAAAAGGAGATTGTCATGGGATCATCATAGGAACCATCATAGAATGGTTATTTTCATAGGACTGTGGAGTGGTTAGGGTTGGAAGGAACCTTAAAGATCATCTAGGTCTGCCCCCGACACGACGGGCATGGACAACTTCCACTAGACCAGGCTGTTCAAAGCCCCATCCAGCTTGAGGACTTCCAGGGATGGGACATCCACAACTTTTCTGAGCAATCTATGCCTCATGACCCTCACAGTAAAGAATTTCTTCCTAATATCTAATCTAAACATACACTTTTTTAGTTTAAAGACATTGTCCCTTGTCCTATCACTTCTTGCCCTGGTAAAAAGTTCCTTTCTGGCTCTCTTGCAGGACTGCTTTATGTACTGGAAGGTGCTCTAAGGTCTTCCTGGACCCTTCTCTTGCCAGGCCAAACAACACCATCTATCTCAGCCTGTCTCCACCTCTCTGATCACCTACGTGTCCCTTCTCTGGACTTGTTCCAGAAGGTCCATGTCCTTCTCATCTTGGGGTGCCCAGAGCTAAATGCAGTAATCCCTGTGTGGTGTGAGAGTGGTGTAGTGTCAACTGGTTTCGGCTGCTTATGCCATTGGAAGCCTTTACTAGGACAGGGTTTGACACTGCTTTTTCCCCCTGACTGTACTCAGCACTATGGCATTTGAGGACAGGTACAGCTTGAGAAGTTCAGTGTGTGACTCCTGGCTCACAGCAATGGAGAAACACAGCATCGAGAAGAAGAGGTTTGCTTCCAACCTTCTTGAAGCACTGGTAGCGTGAACTCACACACACTTGCAAAACAAGTATAGATAGAAGTATGTATTTTCAAAAATCACCACTCTCTGTAAAGAACTTGCAGTCTTCAGAACATTTATTTAATGACTAGTACTGACCTCTAGTGGCACCAAATGTGATTTAGTAGTGTTTTAAGCAGATTAAATCACAGCCAAACTATGTTTCATTTTGTAAATATTCTCTCCAAATATTTTGAGAGCTAGCCGTAACTGCCATGACCAAAAATAGTATTTGTGGTGCGAAGGCAGTGAGCCTACACTTCCTCTAACAAATTTAACCTCAGAGTAGAGTCCTACTTGGTTTTCTTCTGAAGTCCCAGTACACTTTACTCCTCCAGTAAAAAGTGACTTGTTCCTGATTACAGTTCCTGCCTGGAAGACATTTTGCCAATATCGAGACTAATATGGGCCTGGGAACAGCTTCTCCCAACGATCTCCTCAGTTCTGTGGAACTCAAATCACAGAATCATAGGTCATAAATAACTCCCTAAACATGTGTCTAATAGCATGAATAGGTTCATGATCAGTCATATTTAATACACTGTGCATATTGCACCTTAAACACAAAGTTTTGGTCACGTTTAACATGTGCCCTGAGCACAATAAAAAATTAAATACGAGAACTGAAAAAACAAGCTAAGTCTTGCATGACTAATGACTTTATGTGTCATCCAAGTATTTAAGAAAATTATGCAATCTATCCCTTTTCTTACCTGAAAACAAGCCCCAACAATTAGGAAAAAAAAAAGAGAGAGAGAAAAAAAAGGGAGAAGTATTACTTTTGAAAACCCATGCACGTTTGCAGGCATCGGACAATCAATTTCCAGCCTTTCTTTCTTTTCCCAGAGACCCAAAGACATCTTCTGTCTGACCTACATCCCAAACAATCTTATAAAAATAAGAATTTGAAGAGAATGTAGTTTTTTAAAGATGAAACATATTCGTTGCACTCTCACTTCACCCAGTATTGTTCTGGACCACTAACAGGATTACTTTCAGCAATTAACAAAAGATAATATATGTTGATTTTTGGACAAATGTTATCACTAAAAAGAGTACATTACCAAAACAACTCTCTGCACACTGAGATGACATATACTAATTGGAGATGATTTAGCAATGGGAAAAAGATCTGTATATTAGCAGTGCAAGTCCAAGTCATACAAGTGAGACAAAGGACTCTGTTAGATTCAAGCCAAGAAACCATAAAAGTAAGGACAAAAAGACTATGTGACATAACACAGAGTACTAGCTATATGGTACTGTGGGTACCTGTGGGTCCCTGGAAAAGTGACATTCCCAGTTATGTAATAAACTCGGTTCATTATGACAAAAAAGAAGAAGACCAAAAAGTAGAGAGTGAAAAGAACAAAGGAGTTTGGAGGCTACTTCCTATGCCAAAACCATGGGTTTATGTCCATTCGTATTTTTGTCATGGTGAATGGCCTTCTCCTTCATCGCCTTAGGATCACTGCCCACTGCAGCCCTCCACAGCAGCAAGCAAGCTTGGGAGAGAAAAGTGACAACAAACAGAGAAACAGCTATCCCACAAGATGGATAAGTGTGCCTTAGATTGATAAGGCACTTATGGAAATGAAATAAACTCAAGACCTTGGTCAGTGGGAGGCTTAGGCTGAAAAGTTAGACCAAGCTGGACTCTGACACAGGGGTGGGTCTGATGAGGGTGCTTTTGAATAAAAATACCAATGTTTTGAAGACAGGAAAGTATGTTCTATAGGGTCAAACATGACAACACTATGAAGTATCAGAGAATGTGAGCAATGTTGCCCCATGCTTCCTTCGATAGCTCAGCTGGCAGAGCGGAGGACTGTAGGCTCCCTTGCACGGCCATCCTTAGGTCGCTGGTTCAACTCCGGCTCGAAGGAGTCACCTTTTGGCTCTGGCACACATCCTGCACTGACACTGCTGCCTTTTGGTCCTGCCCAGGGGGCTCCCCTTCAAAGGGCTGTCCAGTCATGATCTCTTGCCCGAGGCTGGGAAGATGACCAGACAAGGCATTTTTGAGGGCATTTCCCAAGGGCAAGGGATGGTGATTCTGGCCATGGAGTTATCAGAGGTCACCTCCAACAGGAAGGTGGGTGTGTGGTTGTGTGAGAGTGAAGATCATTAAGAGGGGCTCAGGTTTTGTATGCAGGGCATCCTGGCTCAGGGCTGGGTGTCTGGGAGAGGAGAGGATCTCGGTCAGAGGCTGCAGGGTGGGGAATTAGCTCAAGTGGTAGAGCGCTCGCTTAGCATGCGAGAGGTAGTGGGATCGATGCCTGCATTCTCCAGTGCTTTTCATTCCCCTTGCCTGGATACAGGACCCTTTGCCAGGGATCCATGTATTTGCTGGAGGCTGTGGAGAGATACATGATATGCCCTGGATTTACAGAGGAGGATGAGATCCAGGGTTGTATCAAGACTACTATGGGCAGTTTGGCAAAAGAATTGATCTTCTCCCTCTTTGCTTGACAATTCTCAAGTATCAAGCAAAGGCAACCAATGGAATAGAGCAACCTCAGTGGAGGGCTACAAAAAAATCTGAAGAAATTCTCTTTAAAGACAAGCTGAGGACAGTAGGTGATTTCAGTTTGCAGAAAGAGATGTTCAGAGGACTTACACCTGATGTTCCAGCAGTCTGTTACAGAACAAAGGGATGGCTGTCATTTTGTTTTTTCTTGCGCTTGAGCAGAGGGCTGAAGACAGCAGAGTGAAAGGGAATCAAGGGAAAATGCAGCAGGATATAGGTAAGCTCTGTGTGGCCATCAGGAAGCTCATCTGTAGAAACTGATGTCCAAGGAGCTTATGGAGCATTTCTGTGGTTCGCATGACTGATGGGTTGAACAACGTTCTGTGATGTCTCAGCTGAGGCTGTTTGAAGCAAGATGTGGTAACTGAGGCATGATGGTGCACTGTGGCTTGGAAAAAATGCTGCCTGAGTGTGTACTGAGCAAGGCCTGCCTGGGATGCTCCCATGCTTCCTTCGATAGCTCAGCTGGTAGAGCGGAGGACTGTAGGCTCCCTTGCGCGGCCATCCTTAGGTCGCTGGTTCAACTCCGGCTCGAAGGAGTCACCTTTTGGCTCTGGCACACATCCTGCACTGACACTGCTGCCTTTTGGTCCTGCCCAGGGGGCTCCCCTTCAAAGGGCTGTGCAGCCGTGAGCTCTTGCCTAAGCTGTGGAAGATAACCAACCAAGGCAATTTTTGGTGAAACCCTTGGTCAGGGGATGGTAGTTCTGACCACTGGTCTTAGTCTGCAGCCGCCTCCAGCAGGAAAGTGAGTGGGTGAGTTGGTGGCATGAGAGTGATATGGATGGGAGGCCCAGGCTTTGGTTTCAGGGCATCCAAAGGTTCAGGGCTGGGTGTCTGGGAGGGGAGAGGATCTCGGTCAGAGGCTGCAGGGTGGGGAATTAGCTCAAGTGGTAGAGCGCTCGCTTAGCATGCGAGAGGTAGTGGGATCGATGCCTGCATTCTCCAATGGTTTTCATTCCCCTTGCCTGGATAAAGGACCCTTTGTCAGGGGTCCTTCTGCCCACTGATGTTATTAGGAGCTATTTGTAGCTGGCTGCACAGATAACTACAGGAGCTGGAGCTGTACCAGGAGCAGTAAGGGCTGTAGACTGTGGTATCTGAATCTTCCCATTTCCTTGGGATTAGATCAATATCCTTGCCTACTTTTATGCCTCCTGAAGTGAAGTCCCCTTTTACTGAGAAAAGCAAAATATCAAAGTTATTTTTATGTATGGTAGAAAGAATGACTCTGGGAAGCACCAAGCAGTAAGAGTCACCCTACTACGATCACAGAACAGATCCTCCTGCAAAATATGTCTAGACACGTGAAGACATGTTTAGAGACAGCCAACATGGCTTCACCAAGCACAAATCATGACTGACTAACCTAGTGGCTTCCTACAATAGACTGATTGCCTCAGTGGACAAGGAATGAGTTATGGATGTCAGTTACCTAGACTTTACTAAAGCCTTTGACATCATCCCACACAACATCCTTGTCACGAGATTGGAGACACGGGGTTCTGATGGATGGACCATTCAATGAATAAGGAATGGGTGGGATGGCCACATCCAAAGAACTGTAGTCAACAGTTCAATATCTAAGCGGAAACCAGTATCAAGTGGTGTCCCTCAAGGGTCTGTATTGGGACAAACGCTATTTAATATCTTCATCAATGACGCCATTGTGAGTGGGATTGAGTCCACCCTCAGCAACTTTACAGATGACAAGGGGAGTGGTGCAGTTTATATGCTTAAGGGAAGGTATTCCATCCAGAAGCACCTCAAAAAGCTGGAGGAGTGGGTCCATGTGGACTTCATCAGGTTAGACAAGCCTGGTGCAAGGTCCTGCACCTGGGTCAGGGCAATCACCAGTATCAGTTCATGCTGAGGGAGAAACGGATTGAGAGCAACTGTGTGGAGAAGGACTTGGGGGTGCTGGTGGATGAAGAACTTGACATGAGCTGGCAATGTACCTTTGTAGCCCAGAAAATCAATCATATGCTGGGCTACATCAAAAGTAACATGGCCAACAGGTGGAGGGAGGTTATTTTGCCCCTCTATCACCCTCTTGTGAGACCACACCTGGAGTGCTGTGTCCAGCCATGGGTTCCTCAGCAAAAGAAAGACATGGTTAGAGCTGGCCCGGAATAAGGACACAGGACTGATCAGGGGGATGAAATATCTTTCCAGATAAGACGGACTGAGAGAGTGGGGACTGTTCAGGCCAGAGAAGAGAAGGCTCCAGGGAGACCTAAATAGCAACCTTTCAATTGATAAAGAAGGCTTATAAGAAAGACAAAGACACTTTTTAACAGACTTTATGGTGAGAGAAGAAGCAGAAATGGTTTTAAACAAAACAGGGTAGATTTTGATTACATAAAAAGAAATTCTTTATGACAGTGATGAGGCAGTGGAAAAGGTTGCCCAGAGAACTTGAAGATACCCCATTCCTGCAAAAGTTAATGTCTGGTTGGATGGGCCTTTAAACTATCTGATGTAGTGGAAAAGGCTCTTGCCCACAGCAGGAAAGCTGGACGGCATGACGTTTAAAGGCCCTTTTCTACCCAAAATATTCTATTATAATACATGAAAGACAGAAGGTCACAAACTGCAGGCTTTGGGTGAGCTAAGCAGAAGGCTTCTAATGCTTGTCAGGAGGTTATTGATTCAACTGTTAGACCTTTTACTGTGGTCATGGCAAGAGGAATGAGACACAGTAGGCCACAGCTGAAGCAGGATAGATTCCATTTTTTCCCTCCTCAGGTCAGACAGACAGGAGAAGAAGGATGTCCTGGAGTGCTGTGCAGTCTCCATGCTTGGAGGTTGATGTAATACAAGTGGCTGAACCCTTGAGTCAGCTACAGTGATCCTTAAGCTCAGGCTGCTGTAGGAGATTTGAAAAGAGGTGTCCTGAGGCCTCATCCAAGCTGGTTGCTTTGACTTCTCTGTCACCAAGGAAGATCTTGTTTATGCCCCTCCATTAGCTCTGCTGGTGGAGTGAAGGGCTGTAGGCTCCCTTCCATGGATACACATCACAGCTGTCTGGGTGCTGCCTGCCCTAATAGATCTGAAAGGCCCTAAACTGACCTCATGTGCAACCTCCATCTCCACCCGTGGTTCCAGGAGCTCTATTTACATTTATCTCTCTTTCCATGCTACACCATGGGGGTCTTGGTCACTAGCTAAGTTAGAGACATAACTTTGGATATGTCCAGCCACAGAAACTCTTGATGCATACATTGATGTGCAGATGGATGTTCTGGCTTGACCTCAACCCTCTCTTGTCAGTCTGGATAAGCCTGGCACTCACTGGACATGATCATCATTCTGACCTCTGCATTGACTTCCTTGCTTGCAGTGCCTGGTGGTGCCTTCTTCTCTGGCCTCTTACCTGGAATGAGCCACCATGGCTGGATCTGCCCTGGTTTGGTGTTGTGGACATGAAATCTTCTGGGCAATGTGAGTCTAAGGCAAGGGATTATTTTTTCCTTCTGGACAGTGTCATGGAGGTATATGTGAGGTGGTATGAAAGCTGAATTGTTGTCTGAGTGTGTCATGGGCAAAGTCCAAGGCTTACCCCTGTAATTCCTTCGATAGCTCAGCTGGTAGAGTGGAGGACTGTAGGCTCCCTTGCACGGCCATCCTTAGGTCACTGGTTCAACTCCGGCTCAAAGGAGTCACCTTTTGGCTCTGGCACACATCCTGCACTGACACTGCTGCCTTTTTCTGGTCCTGCCCAGTGGGTTCCCCATAATGAGCTGCTCAACCATGAGCTCTTGCCTGAGGTTGGGAAGATAAGTGGCCAAGGCATTTTTAGGTGAGTGCTGGCCATGGGAAGCAGATTCTGACCACTGGGCTTGCCCGCAGTAACCTCCAGCAGGAAAGGGAGTGGGCGAGTTGGTATGAGAGTGAGGTTATTGGGAAGCTCAGGCTTTGTTTCAGGGCATCCTGGTTCAAGGCTGGGTGCCTGGGAAGGGAGAGGATCTCGGTCAGAGGCTGCAGGGTGGGGAATTAGCTCAAGTGGTAGAGCGCTCGCTTAGCATGCGAGAGGCAGCGGGATCGATGCCCGCATTCTCCAATGCTTTTCATTCCCTTGCCTGGACACAGGACCCTTTGCCAGGGCCTGTGGGTTCTCAGAATGCAAAGAGTAGGATGACATCCAGGTCTGCATGGGCAATTTAACAGAGGTTTCTCCCTCTTTGCTTGATAGACATCAAATGTCATCCAAAGCATTGTGTCCCGTTTTGAGATCTTCCGTGCAGAGAAACAGTCAAAGAGTGAAACCTCTGGAGGGCCACTAAGAATCTCAAGGAATGGAAAAGTTTCTCTGTGTGGATGGGCTGAGGAGAGTGCATATGTTCAGCCTAGAGAAAGAGAGGTTCAGAGGGCTTACACATGACCTTTTGACTTAGAGGAGGTTTCAGAGTAGAATGGCTATATATGTGTCATGTGCTTAGGCAGAGAGCAAAAGAGAGCACAGTGAAAGGGAATCAAGGGAAGATGCAGCAGGGCATGGGTGAGCTCTGTGTGGCCATGAGAAGAGTCCATCTTCTCGTGAAGAAAATGATGTCCAAGGAGCTTATGGAGCATTTCTGTTTGTGGTTTGCATGACTGATGGGCTAAAGGGTTGAGCAAGGAGCTGTGATGTTGGAGCTGAGGCTGTTTGAAGGAGAATGTGCTAATAGAGGCGTGATGGTGCACTGTGGCTTGGGAAAAGTACAGGGTGAGGTCCTGGGCATGTCCCCATGCTTCCTTCGATAGCTCAGCTGGTAGAGCGGAGGACTGTAGGCTCCCTTGCACGGCCATCCTTAGGTCGCTGGTTCAACTCCGGCTCGAAGGAGTCACCTTTTGGCTCTGGCACACATCCTGCACTGACACTGCTGCCTTTTGGTCCTGCCCAGGGGGCTCCCCTTCAAAGGGCTGTCCAGCCATGAACACTTATCTGACCTTGAGAAGTTGACCAGCCAAGGCAATTTTTGGGCAAACCTTTGGGCAGGGCATGGTGATTCTGACCATTGTGGTTATCTGGGATCACCTCCAGCAGGAAAGTAATTGTGTGCGTTGGTGGTATGAGAGTGAGGCCACTGGCAGTCCTAGGCTTTGGTTTCAGGGCATCCAAAGGTTCAAGGCTGGGTGTCTGGGAGGGGAGAGGATCTCGGTCAGAGGCTGCAGGGTGGGGAATTAGCTCAAGTGGTAGAGCGCTCGCTTAGCATGCGAGAGGCAGCGGGATCGATGCCCGCATTCTCCAATGCTTTTCATTCCCTTGCCTGGACACAGGATCCTTGGCTGAGGATCCCCCTGTCCTCTGAAGGGAAAGGAAACCTGGGAAGTACAGTAGAGGACAGCATCCAGGACTTCTCCAAGAGTAGCAAGGCCTCTGGATTGAGGGAAGTTATTATCTGACTTGCCTCTTCATTGGGTAGACGCCATTTAGATTAGTGTACCTGTTCTATACAGGTTAATCTAGGTTTATATAGCTTTTGGCTGCAATAGAGGTAATTTTCTTCCTAATATCTGTGTTTTGGATTTAGAGTGTGAATAATGTTGGTTGCACACTGCTGTTATATTTCTTGGTAAGCAGAGTTTATGCAAAGCCAAGGACTTTTCAGCTTTTTGTACCATTCCACCAGCAAGGAGACTGGGGGGCACAAGAAACGGGGAGGAGACACAGCTGGGACCGGTGACTCCAGCTGGCCAAAGGAATATTCCATATCACATGACGTCAGGCTCAGTATATACTAGGGGCAAAGATGGCTTGGGGCTCCTGTTTATAAACAGGCTGTCTGGGCATTGGTCTGCAGGTGTTGAGCAATTGTGTTGTACATCATTTATTTTGTATAATCTAGTTCTGTTATTATTATTATTATTGATTTTTTCCCCCTTCCTTTTCTGTCCTTTTGAACTGCCTTTTTCTCAATCACAAATTTTGCTTTTTTCTCCCAGTTCTCTCCAAAAAAACCTCTTGGGGGTGGAGTGTGTAGCAGTTCTGTAGAGTTTAACTGCCTGCTGGGTTAAACCACAACAGCCCTTTTTGGTGCTCAACATGGGGCTTGAAGGGTTGAGATAATGACAAATCTGACTAGAGTGTGTTAAAACAAATTTATTGTAAGCACTCATTATATTAGTTTAATAGTAATAGCTAATCCTGATGTTGATTTACTTACTCTGAGTTGTTTTCTGTTCTCAGGGTTATGTAACGTCTTACTTGCCCTGTATGTTTCCTGTTGTGCTGTTTATCACCTCTGAGTGCTGGGCTAAGGTTATCATGTTGTGTACTTCACAACACTGGCTTATGATATGATAAAACTGATGGTCACAAGACTAATTTATTTGTAATCAAATACTATTATCTTCTCCATACTTCTAGAGCCATCTATTGGAAACTATTCCTAATTACATCCTTTATCTTTCCTTGAAGAACCCATCTGTGGGGCACACACCTCCCACATATTCCCCTTCTCCTCCAGGGTAATTACAATAGCCCTTGAGAATTCTGAATATAGTCAGGATGTTCAAACCAGTATGTTCTTGCTATGTCTCCTGATTGTATTCCAGGCCTCGTTTAGACTTAAACAGCTATTTAAGGATACCACCCAGATAACTGTCCTGAGCCTGAGCTATATAGTGGCAGGATGTGTGGAATAGTACAGGCAAGTATGTATGACAATGGACATCTCGAATATTTTGGAATTTCACCTCCAAATAAGTTCAGAATCCTGAAAAACTAGTAAAATATTTGGAAGAAGTATGCTGCCAATCTGGAAATTTCTGAGAGAAACAAATCACTGCAACTTGCTGGGGCCTGGCCCATGCCTAGCAAGTCCTGTTCAACACTATTCAGTTCCCTCAAGGGGACAAGAAGGTCTTTGGACCTGATGACAAAATGTCGGGCACTTTGGCTACCCCAGTCCCAACAACAGACCCCGCATCTGAAACAAAGAACCCTCCTCTACTGATACCATCTTCACAAGAAGAAATACTGGAAGTAGAAGCTCCTTTAGTAAGGGATGAAGGAGCCTCTTCTAAGAGTCAGCAGCAGGAAAAAGTGGGCAAGGCAGGCTACTCCAAAGCAGGGCCATTACAAGAACAAGAGGAGGAAGACAGGCAGCTGCAGACTGAGGAGGAAGAGGAAGAACACGTAAATGAGGTGATAACCACCTGATCCCTATATCACAGCAACCAAGACCCCCTGATTCCCATGCATAAACTGATTCGTCAGCTGGAAAGCCCTGGAGCAATCAGCAGGACTCACTCACCCTGTAACAGTTTCATATGGCCACTGTGAAAATCTGATCAAGAGTGGAGACCAACAGTAGATTATAGCACCTTTAATGAAGCCATGCTGCTGCTAAGTACTTCCATGCCAGACAGGCTAGAACTGCAATTTGAACTGGAGGCAGATTGTATCAAAGGCAACCAAGTGGCCTGCCACAATCAATATCACTAGCATGTTTTTCTCAATCCCTTTGGCAGCAGAGTACAGGTCACAATTTGCTTTCACTTAGAGGGATGTCCAGTACACCTGCCCTAGAGGTGGAAATCCAGCCCTAGCATTTTCCATTGACTTAATCAGACAGTGCTAGAACAGGAACACCTACAGTACATTGATGACATCATCATATGGGGAAGTTTTTGAGAAGGGGAAGAAATTTGTCCAAATCTTCTGAAAGTCAGTTTTGCCATAAATCAAAGTAAGGTCAAGTGACTTACACAGGAGATCCAGTAAAATGGTAAGATGGATGTCATTGTATCCCAATGAATGTGATCAACAAAATAACTGCTAGATATCCACCAATTAGCAAAAGGGAAACACAAGCTTTGTTAGGCATTTGAGGTTTTTGGACAATATTTATTCCAAATTATATTCTGATACAAAGCCCATTCTATCAACTAAAGTGGAAGAAGAATTATTTAATCTGGGCCCTGAACAATGACAAGTCTTTGAACAAATTGAAAAGGAAATAGTACATACAGTGGCCCTCGGGCTGCTGTGGGCAGGACAAGATGTTGAAAATGTGCTGCAGCTGGGGAGAATGGTCCTACTTGAAGCCATTGGCAAAAGACATCCAGGGAAGGCTCAAGGTTGACTCTTAGGGTTTTGGCATCAGGGACACTGAAGATGCAAGGCTGGCTATACTCTAACTGAAAAAGAATTATTGGCATCATATGGAGTTTGAGCTCCTTCAGACATGATTCGTATTGAAGCACAGCTCCTCTTGGCACTCTGACTACCAGTGCTCAGAAGGATATTCAAAGGGACAGTCCATTCTACATATCATGCAACTGATGCTATGTGGAATAAGTGGGGCACACTGATGAAACAATGTGCTCGAATAGGAAATCCAAGTGGCCCAGGAACTTTGGAAGTTATCACTGACTGGCCAGAAGGCAAAGAGTTTGGAATATTGCCTGAAAAGGAGGTGATGTGGGCTGAGGAAGCCACATTGTAAATGAAATACCAGAAAATGAAAAACAATATGCTTTAGTGAGTCCTGTCATATTTTGGGAAAATATCAAAGGTGGAAAGTTGCTGTGTGGAGTCCCATATACATCACAGAAACAGCTGAATGACAAAGTGAATCTAGTCAGTTTTCAGAGGTGAAAACTGCTGGTGAAGGCTATCCAGCTGGCTTTAGACATTGCTGAAAAGGAAAATGGCCAGTCCACTGTCTCTCATACAGACTCATAGATGTGGCAAATGCTTTGGGGGAGGCATTGAAATTGAAGTAGATCAACTGGCAGAGTAGAGGAAAACTCAACTGGACTGCTGGATTATGGCAGGATATTTCTGCTTGGATAGACAACTTTGTTGTAAAAGTACATCATATAGTTGTACCCAAGACTCGTGTCACCGAGTAACATCAAAAATCCCAGCTGATGGGTCAGGATGCTAAGATCGAAATGGATCAGGAGATGGACTGGTAACATAAGTGTGAACTATTTATAAATTAATGGGCCCATGATATCTCAGGCCATCAAGGAAGAAATACAACATATGCATCACCTTCTGACTGAGGGTTGGACTTAATCATGGAGGCTATCCATGATGATCCATGAATGTGAAATAGCTTGAAATAAAGCAAGCCAGACAGTTAAAGCCTCTCTCTAATGGAGGACAGTGGCTGAAATAGAAACATGGGGATGTTTGGCAGATTGCTGGTATCACATTCCCACAAATGTGCCAATGCAAGCACCAGGTGCTTACACTCACAGAACCGTAGAATTATTTAGGTTGAAAAAGACCTTGAAGATCATCAGATCCAAGCATGAACCCAGCACTGTCAAGTCCATTGCCAAACCATGTCCCTAAATGCATATCTACACATCTTTTAAATACCTCCAGAGATGGTGACTCAACCACTTTCCTGAGCAGCCTGTTCCAGTGCTTTACTACTCTTTGCTTACAGAAATTTTTACTACAACCTACAACCAGATGGCTGGAAACATATTCTGTGCCTCATGCCACTGGCTGGAATACTATCCTAGGCCTTGAGAAACAAGGTAAAAATGAACCCCAGAAAGAATTGAGTCAGAGTCAGACAGTGGTACTTATTTCAGAAGCAACCTGTTAGACATTTGGCTCAAACATCATGGCATTGAATGGGTATATCACACCTCCTACCATGCACCAGCCTCCAGAGAATTGGACAAATGAACTGTTAAAGACTACATTTTAGAGAGCAATGGGTGCTGGGACATTTTAACATTGGAATACACATTTAGCAAAAGTCACATGGTTAGCCAACACTAGGGGATTTTCTAATCAAACTGGTCCAGCCCAATGAAAATTTTGATGTACTTTACAAAAGGGAAAAGTCCCTGTTGTGCACATAGAAATGCTGTGAAAGACAGGCTGGGTTATTCCTACTTCAGGCAAAGGCAAACCCATCCATGATACTTTTTTTGATCAAGAATCTGGGTGCACTTGGTAAGTAATGCAGAAGGATGGAGAAGTATGATATATACCTCAAGGGGATTTTATTCTGTGTGAGAACAGGCAATGATTTTAATTGTATCATATTAATTGCTATATAACAATGTGTAACATTTTTGCTATTGTTACTATATGCCATATCAAAATTATTACAATAAATATTTAGATTTATTAATCTATGAAAAATTAATTTTGACTAGACCAGGCTAAGTGGAGCAATTATAGAACCAGAACTGTCTTCAGAATGCAACAGTCCAACATCACACATCATGTCTCCTGCCCCAAAGGACTACTATTAAAGAGGAACCCAAAGTCACGGACTAAATAAACTCAACTGACATTTTAGTGCAATGGTCCATAGGCTAAGGGAATGGTATCTGCCTATGTATATACAAAGACCAGAAAAAGGGCATTGGAACATGTGGGACCTTGGCATGACAAAAATGGTATAGAATAAGGCATAAATATTGACCTGGTTTCAGATGGATTGAGTTAATTTTCTTACTAGTAGCTGGTACAGTGCTGTGTTTTAGATCAAGGAGGAGAATAATATTGATAACATTCTGATGGTTTAGTTCTTGCTGAGCAGTGCTTATCGTAAGTCAAGGAATTTTCAGCTTCTCACCATCAAGGAGGCTGGTGGGCAAAAGGAGTTGGGAGGAGACAGCCAGGACAGTTGACCCCAACTGGCCAAAGGAATATTCCATACTATATGGTGTCATGCTCAGTATATAAATGAGGGGAAAAGATGACTGAGAGCTGCTGCTCAAGAACTCACTGGGCATCATTCTTTGAGTGTAAAGCAAAGGTGTTGTGCACCACGTGACTTGTGTATTTTAGTTCTATTATTATTATTAGCTGTTATTATTATTGTTATTACTATTGTTGTTGTTATTTCACTTTCCATTTCTTTTCTGCGCTATTAAACCATCTTTTTCTCACCCTGTGAATCTTACTCCTAATGTTGTGAAGGGAGTGAGTGATCAGCTGTGTGATGTTTAACTGCCTGTGCCCAATGACAGTGCCCAACTTCGTGCCTCTGTGTAGAAGACATGTGGACCATGTGTAGTGACCTCAGAAAAAGGCCATCAGAATGCTTGGGAGCAGGTGATCCCACACACAGGAAAGGACATCAATGAAATGGAGGAATCTCAGTGGAGGGCCACTGAGAACCTCACAGAGTGGAGGGAATCCTCTACATGGATGAGCAAAACCAGTGAGAATGTTCAGACTATCGAAGGAGAGAATCAAAGGGCTTAGGCATGACCTTCATGCTAGTAGGAGATTACAGAGTAGAGGAAATGCTGTCCCTTATCTGATACTTGAGCAGAGGCCTGAGGAGAGCACAGTGAAAGGGGAATCAAGGGAAAATGCAGCAGGATGTAGGCAAGATCTGTATGGCCCTAAGAAGAGTCCTTCTATAGAAGATGACGTCTGAGGAGCTTATGGAGCATTTCTGTTTGTGGTTTGCATGACTGATGGGCTAAAGGGTTGAGCAAGGAGCTGTGATGTTGGAGCTGAGGCTGTTTGAAGGAGAATGTGCTAATAGAGGCGTGATGGTGCACTGTGGCTTGGGAAAAGTACAGGGTGAGGTCCTGGGCACATCCCCATGCTTCCTTCGATAGCTCAGCTGGTAGAGCGGAGGACTGTAGGCTCCCTTGCACGGCCATCCTTAGGTCGCTGGTTCAACTCCGGCTCGAAGGAGTCACCTTTTGGCTCTGGCACACATCCTGCACTGACACTGCTGCCTTTTGGTCCTGCCCAGGGGGCTCCCCTTCAAAGGGCTGTGCAGCCGTGAGCTCTTGCCTAAGCTGTGGAAGATAACCAGCCAAGGCAATTTTTGGTGAAACCCTTGGTCAGGGGATGGTAGTTCTGACCACTGGTCTTAGTCTGCAGCCACCTCCAGCAGGAAAGTGAGTGGGTGAGTTGGTGGCATGAGAGTGATATGGATGGGAGGCCCAGGCTTTGGTTTCAGGGCATCCTGGTTCAAGGCTGGGTGCCTGGGAGGGGAGAGGATCTCGGTCAGAGGCTGCAGGGTGGGGAATTAGCTCAAGTGGTAGAGCGCTCGCTTAGCATGCGAGAGGTAGTGGGATCGATGCCCACATTCTCCAATGCTTTTCATTCCCCTTGCCTGGACACAGGACCCTTTGCTAGGGATCTGTCTGACCTCTGGGGAGCCTGTGGACAGATTTATGGTGTGCCCTGGATTGACAGAGGAGGATGACATCAAGAGCACTATGGGCATTTTAATGGATTAATTGATTTTCTCCTTCTTTGCTTGTGTCCTGGGCAACCCAAAGTGTTATCGTATTCCATATCCATCTGTGCCCAGAATTGTTACTGTCTCTTGAAAACCGTGTGTCCAGAAATGGAACTGAAGTGCTGGGGCATTGCCAAGTCTTTTAAAAGCCAGGATCTCTCAGGCACATCTCTTTCTTTCCTCTTGGTTTTCACTCTTTCTGTTTCTTTCTCGCAGGGACAGAGCTGAGGCAGCGTGGGTGGAGGCTCCCCTTGGTTTCCTTTAGTTTTCTTTCCTGAGAGGGTTGCTTCAGGTTTCCAAGGAGCTACATTTTGTGGTCCTGGACTGCTTCAAAGCAAATCTCACCTGTTTACAGTCACATCATTGCACCAAGCAAAGCACAACAGCCCCACTCTGCGTGGTCGCTCCAACCTGCCAGCAGTGCTCAGTGGAAGTGGGAAGGCACAGAGTCTGTGTCGCCCCTGCCAGCTGCCTGCTGTTTCTCCTCATGAAAAGGTGAAGTCCCTCTATGAGCTCCAGCCGGATCGAGTTCCAGGTGCTGGAGTGCCTTTTTTGACAGAGCTGCCACCACCAGAGAGACAGGAAGGGCATTTGTCTGGTTTTGGACTCTAGGTTTTCTTTTTGTTTTGCCCTTGTTCTCTTGTTGTTTAGGAGGAGTTTTTATAATCATGGAGGTTTGGTATCTGTGTTGTTTTGGGGTTTTTTTCTTTCTTTTTGTTCTCTCTGTCCACATGCATTTGAAAGAGGGGGAGGGCTGCCACCATCTTTGTCTCTCCACACACAATCCTTCATGGAGGGCATCATCTTGGGCAAAGCGTTTTCTCTGCCACTTTTAATATCTCCTTGTTCCTAGGGAGTCTGTGAGATTTTGAAACTTTGTAACTAGTGATTATCATTGTTATTTTTCTGGCCTGTTGCTATTTCACATTTTTGGTAAACTGTTATTTTTTCGTTTATATCTACGCTTGTTCATCTTTACTTATTGGTGGAAGGGGATTGGCTAAAAATAAATGGAAAAATAAATCATTTTAGAGTGTCTACCCCCTTAGCTTGACTTAAACCAAGACAGCATAGCAGTTCTCAAATATCAAGCCCAGTACCGAAAAGGATGTCAATGAAATGGAACAACCTCAGTGGTGGGGCACCAAGAATCTCAAGGAATCACTGAATTGTTCTTTAAGGATGGACTGAAGAGAGTGGGCATGTTCAGTTTACAGAAAGAGAAGTTCTGAGGACTTGCAGAGACATTGTGGTACTTAAATGTAGGTCACAGAATTGAGAAACAGCTGTAATTTTGTTTTGTCTTGTGCTTGAGCAAAGCGCAAAATATAACACAGTGAAAGGGAATCAAGGGACCAAGGCATTTTTGGGTGAAACTTGGTCAAGAATTTGTGATTTTGAGGGCTGTTGGTGTCTGGGATCACAGCCAGTAGGAACATGATCAGTTGAGCTGTTGATGGTGTGAGGGTGATATGGATGGGAGGCCCAGGCTTTGGTTTCAGAGCATCCAAAGGTTCAAGGCTGGGTGCCTGGGAGGGGAGAGGATCTCGGTCAGAGGCTGCAGGGTGGGGAATTAGCTCAAGTGGTAGAGCGCTCGCTTAGCATGCGAGAGGTAGTGGGATCGATGCCTGCATTCTCCAGTGCTTTTCATTCCCTTTCCTGGGCTATAAGTGCGGTGTCCTCTTGTGGCTGTGGGGAGCCCTGGCCAGAGGCTCTATCAGGTGTAGAACAGGCCACTGGCATAGGCATGAGTAAGCCACTATCCCTGCTTGCTTGATACTAATTAAATGGTATTAAGAGCACTGTGCACATTTTCTAATAAAATTCTTAACCACCAACGTACCATCACACAGGTGTTGACCTTTTGGAGCAAGTCCAAAGGAGGCACACCGTGATGTTTAGCAGGATAGAGCTCCTTTCCTAGGAGGAAAGGCCAGAAGAATTTAGATTATTCAGACTGGAAAAGAGAAATCTGTAGTGTGACATAATTGAAGCTTCCCAGTACTTAGGGAGGATCTACAAGAAAGCTGGAGCAGGACTTTTGACATGGGCGTATAGTGATAGGACGAGGGGAAATGGCTAGAAATTGAAAGAGGTAAAGTTTAGGTTAGATATTACAAAGAAATTCTTCACTGTGAGGTTGGTGATGCACTGGAATTTGTTGCTCAGAGAAGCTGTGGATGACCAATCCCTGGAAGTGTTCAAGGCTTTGAGCAACTTGGTATAGTCTGAGCAACCCTGGGCAGCGGGTTGGAACTAGATGATCTTTAAGGTCCCTTCCAACACAAACCACTCTATGATTCTATGATTTTCTTATAAGTAGTCTCTCAAACAGGATCTTTTGAAAATTCTGAAGAAAAGAAATCCAGTATTTATCTCTCTGCATATTACTTCACTGTTGGACAAGAAAGCATAAGTCAACGTACAGTTTCATTTATTATGCCAAAAAAAAAGGTTCTAAAATTATTTTTTATTATATCGAAGATAACAGATCTCCTTCGAAATTCTGCTGATTAAAAGCCCATTAGCTTTACTCCCTGATAAATTAGATTGTGCCAAACTCCAAATAAAATCACAGAGTCATGTCTGTTATGTTTATTAAAAAGCAAATTTTGCCTTGGGCTGTGGTAGTATAATTAACAGTGACTTAATTAATAATGGCAGGAAACTCAGAATCAGGTATGGCTGGTTTTATACCTTCTACTAAAGAATACCATTTCAGCAGCAGATTTTTGGATTAGCATAAATTAAATTATAATTAAAGCAAATCTATGAGACTGACTCATCATTTTATCTTGCAAATATTTACAACTACTCTATTAAAAGTGAATCCCTCTGATATTTCCACTTTAGTCAGAAGCAGCCTTTTTTTTCTCTAATTACTAATAAAGATGGAGTAAGCACCACTGTCACTTTTGCCATAGATCACTATGTAAATCATCCATATTCATGCTCAGCATTAAATAAAGTTAATTGCATTCTACATTCTTCCATGACAACTTTCTCCTTTGGGGATTTCCAGAAAATTAAATGTAAAAGCAATGAGAAAACATGAAGTTTGAGACAGAAAATGATTTCTACAGCCAGGCTGTACTACAGGGACACAGAAGGTGCAAGTCATAAGTTAATTTGATACCACAGTATGTTTTTTTCCCAGTGGTATAATTATGCAAGACAACAGAACCATGGGATGTCAACAGTTCTCCTTCCATTATATGAAGAGTTTGGACATTCACTACTTTTGCTTCCATTGAATATGAGCCTTTAGGAACAAAAAGCAGGAGAAATGCAATTTATTCAAAAACGTGGAGGACAGAGTCTTGCCAAAATTCAAGCTAAACAACGATGCAAGTAGATCTATTTCATAAACCTTTTTGAGTTCATATATATTCTTACATTTGATAGGAAAAGTAAACTGTGTTAAGT
The DNA here is from genome assembly GCA_013397075.1 of Rhabdornis inornatus. Classification (NCBI taxonomy): domain Eukaryota; kingdom Metazoa; phylum Chordata; class Aves; order Passeriformes; family Rhabdornithidae; genus Rhabdornis; species Rhabdornis inornatus. The sequence goes on from VWZS01004048.1 coordinate 1,213,651, forward strand.
TTGCCTGGTGCAATACAGTGCAACGAATGATGCTGTAATAAAAGTTTTACAGTATTTATTAAACCTGCAAGTACATGTCTGACATATTTCAGTGTCAAGAACATCTACTTCACACATGACATTAAAATGTCTTTCTTTCAACAGCAGCTGAGCACATTTAAGGGCAAAATTGCCCATAAAATCTTCTTGTCTCACTTCTAGGTTGTGTTACATTTCAACAATAAAATATTTGCCACCATTTTGATAACTTGTATTTGACTCAAACTATTCTTAATGTCCTCTCTTCCTTTTCAATAGAGAAACTACCATTCCTGTCTGTGCCAGTATTTTTCAGTGGTTGGTTACACCCACAGTTAAAACCATGTATGTGTTTTTCAAAGAGGTATTATTCAGCTCAAATAATTTTCAGATCTCAAACACTGCTTTTGCTTATGCCTGCCTTCATAAAGTGAGCAACTATATCACACCTAGCAATTTTCCCCTTCAAGGACATTACACACTATAATCAAATAATGTATATTTTTTTCTTCTAAATCTATCTTTTCTTCTAAATAATCTTCTTTTTCTTTTCTGACAAGATAAACTGAGCTTCTTATGTCTCACTCTAATTCTTGAATTGTCATTACAGCACTTGCATTGGCTTTGCTTTTCAACATACTTCAGGAAAGATACTAACATAAGAACTGGGTGCAGTATTCAAATAGCCCAGGTTAGCTTATCCCAACAGTTTATCCCAACCTCTCATTCACTTAGATTAAAACATTTCAGATGAATCACAGACTGCTTGTGCAATGAAATCAGTAGATCTGCATTGCATCGTCTCTGATTCTTTTCAGGCTCACAAATTTAAAAAAAGAAAGGATTGTGACAATGAATGTCTACTGTGCAGGTAACTCAAAAGGTTTTACCATCACAATCATACCAGACAAATAAGCATTTTTATGTTGCAGAGCACATTTTACATACCTGTAGGACTTCTTAATCTCATCATGTGTTGCTCCCTTCTCTAGTTCCAGGATTTCATATAATGCTTCACCTGATGTTGACAAAGTACGTTGCCTTTGTTCAGCCATGATAGCAGTGCTTTACCAAAGCTGCTAATGTAGAACATAATTTAAAATACCAGGGACTGCAAGTATATATAGATAGTATTTCTTATTGTTAATTTTAATAGATTTATATCAGGCAGCAAAAGGTTTAAAATACAAGAACGTGATCTAGAATAAAATCTCCTCTATATTATCCTCTGTCCTTTAATATATTTTACTATTTTATTTATATTAGGAAGAAATGAGAAAATGGAAAAGCAAAAACCAAAGAACAGAAGCTTTTGTGTTGGGTAGCACTTAAGTTCATATTAAAAGCTTGATGTTGCTGTCACTGAAATGAATAGATAAATTTGCCATAACATTAATACCCAAACATTATATTTCCACCAAATTTTATTTGTGTTTGTTCACATATGTCTTTTCTAAGGCTTAGGAGAATTATTCCACTATTTGCTGAGGTTATTGACTTCTTACAGAAGGGTAAGAGCTTTGTATCTCTGAGTCCTACCTAATGCAAGAAAGTGGAGAATTTTTGCTTTCTCAGCGCAGGGTTCAGGTTCAGCCTAACCAATTTTAGGTGCTTAAATTGTGATTAAATTTGACTCTCAATCAAACTAGACTCCTTATATTGTCAACAGACATACAGACTCCAAGAACAACTGGCCAAGCACTTTCTCCCTATTATCTCTACAGTGTGCTCAGCATGACTCAAGCGCTGTGTCCAGTTCCGGGCCCCTCAATTCAGGAAGAACATTGAGGTGCTGAAGCAAGTTCAGAAAAGAGCAACAGAGCTGGTGAAGGGTCTGGAGTATAAGTCTGATGAGGAGCAGCTGAGGGAGCTGGGATTGTTCAGCCTGGAGAAAAGGAGGTTCAAGGGTGACCTTACCACTCCCTACAACTCCCTGAAAGGAGATTGTAGCCAGGTAGGGGTTGGCATCTTCTCCCAGGCAACCAGTAACAGGACAAGAGGACACAGTCTTAAGGTGCACTAGGGGAGGTCTAAGTCAGACATAAGAAGAATTTATTCACAGAAAGAGTGATTAGACATTGGAATGGGCTGCCAGGGAGGTGGTGGAGTCACATCCCTGGAGGATGTGGCACTTTGTGCCATGGTTTAGTTGAGAGGGTGGTGTTCAGTCATAGATTGGACTTGATGATCTCAGAGATCTTTCCCAACCCGACTGATTCTGTGACTCCCAACCCACGACCCTGAGAACCAGTGGAGTGAATCCGGACCTGCGTGATGAGAGTAGATACCAAGAATTGACCCTGGTATTATAAAAGTAACTTCATCGAAAAATTCTTCATGGGAAATACTGACATCTATCAGGGTCCTATCTTATTTTAGATACAAGACTTAGGACTGAATTAATGATAAATTTAACATGGTACCCTTACAGAATAGTGCAAGCACAGACTGACAGATTTAGTCCACTTCAGATCTAACATTTGTTCCTTCCTTTATCACAGAAGAGGAGCAGACAAACCAGTGATTCTTCATTGAGTAGCTTGACTACCTCCTTAGAGTGCACAGTTCAGCCTTTTGGATTTGAAGAATGAGAAATGTTTAAACTAGACCTAGCTAATGCTAGGTAATGACACAAAGAAACTCAAACAGCAGAAACTCCTTCTAGCAGCTTTCCAGTACTTAGGGACTATAAGAAACCTGGAGGGGGACTGTTTACAGGTACATCTAGTAACAGGACAAGTGGGAATGGCTTTAAGCTGAAAGAGGCTAAATTTAGATTAGATACTAGGAAGAAATTCTTCACTGTGAGGGTGGTGAAGCACTGAAACAGGTTGCTCAGAGAAGTTGTGGCTGCCGCATCCCTGGAGGTTTTTGAGGCCAGGCTGGATGAGGCTCTGAGCAACCTGATCTAGTGGAAGGTGTCCCTGCCCAGGGAAGGGGGTTGGAACCAGATGACCTTGGAGGTCTCTTCCAACTCAAACCATTCTAGGGTTCTACATAAACCATAATTTAAACCACAAGATAGAGATAACTATGATTCATAAGAGAAAGCTACAGCTCACTGATGGCAGACTTGCCACACAAAATTCTCACCACAACTTTATTTCTTTGAATGTTAGATCCCTCTCCAAATGTTGGAAAGTGATCCCAGAAAAAACCTAAAAGTGAGCTGTAACCCCAGACATAAGAAAAATTTTTGTAAACCTGCTTTGTTAGGTAAGACTACCCTCTCTTTTATTACACCCTTCGCGTTGCTGAGCTAGAAACCCTATCATGGCATTATTAATATATTATTTACTCAGCATTATGCATATATTATTTATTATTATTTACATTTTGGTTCAGAACCAACCATGCAACACTTAAAAGTTCTCTGGCATTATTCAGTATGAAAAAGAAAATAAAATACCATGCAAGTACACAGAGAAACATAATCCACATAGTTATCGTGACACATAGTATTTACTTTGTTATTTTCTTTTTCTGATCAATCAACTCACAATTAAGGGTTCTTTGACCTGTTGAAAAAAACCCCACATTCTACTTTTAAGTGTTGTAAACAATCCCTCAATTAAAAGTACTGAACTTCTGGTTTTAAGTTAACAATTAGAAAATTAAATTCCATGTGAGTATCTAGATATTACTTTACCACCTGCAGTAGTTACCATGCTTTTTGTTCATGATGGAATGCCTAGAGCATATTTAGCATAATCCTGTGCTCTATCCTGGCACTGGAATCATGCAAGGCACATGAAGCCTGTTAATGCACAAGATAATGGTAGTAACCATGTGAAGTCACAGATATACAGCATTAGTTAAAAAATCTGTGACATAATGCTGATCAGCTACATGACAGCCCTGAGGCATAAACCAAAATGAAAGTTATGAGGGATTTAATTTTGAAGAACTACAAAGTCATGTAATTTGTATTTTCTCATGAAATAATTTTAATAACCTAATCAGGTATGGAAATTTAGACTCAATAGCCTATTCAGTCTTCTAGTGATTAATCAACTTGAAGCTTTAACTTCAGCTATTCAAAGTTATTTCTTACTTATTTAAAGCAGTCCTATAAAATACTAAAAGTGCAATGAGACAATATTTTTCTAGAAAAAGTTAAACTCTCCTTATTAAAGAAGATGTAACAGCCACAATTTTAGTACTAGATACATTCCTGATGGCTGAAATTACATTAGAATATTTGACCAATGTATTTTTGTTCCAGTAAAACAAAGTCAAGAGGATGTTTTCTTCCTTGAATGACAATAAAATTATTAAAACACAATAAAATTCTGGTAACAGTTCCACATCTCCTAAGAAGATGGGACCCCATTTAACTCCAGCTCTTTCTGTGCCAATTTTATATTACCCAGCATTAAGTATCTTATACAGAGGTTGTAATAACATGCCTTTTTTTTTCTTACAATACCCACAGTTCATTTGGATTTGAGCTGAAAATAAAGCAAAGTTATTCAAAGAACATACCTGCTTCAAAAATGATGGAACACAGTCTGGCATGTATAAACTCACAACATCGTGAGCCTTGATGTCTTTATGCCAATATCATCCCAAACGGAAGAAGCAAGTACCACCAGAAGCCCAGTTCCACAGAAAGCAGCTGCTGCTTTTCATCCTTCACAATCAGGGTTAAACAGGTCAGCGGAGTCTGATTACTTCTTTTGTTGTCCAGTATCCAATTGGTTATCTCTCAGGAAGATCTATGAAAGAGCAAATAAAACATTAATGAGTCTAAAAGCTGATATATCCAAGAGTTAATGATACCAAAAAATTTGGGACAACTGTGCGTTTAGTTAGCTGTTCTTCTGTGCTTTACTCTTGATAGGGTATTGAGTTTGTATTTTTTTTTTCTCCCATGCAAATATATTAAATTGCTCTAAATACAGAACAGTCTCTTGCTCTAAATTTCACTTCTTTAAGACCAGCCATGTCTTAGGTTTACTACATAATCTCTTCCAAAACAGGATTAATTGAAGAAGTCCCTAACTGGGACTTAGACCTGAGTTCTTGTAAATTTTTATGTCAAAAAAGAAGATGTAGGATGTAATTTTTTTTCTGATGGAGTTTCTCCTCTTACACCATGAAAACCTAGAGAGCCATTCTTTTCCATTTGAAATAGAGAAGACTATAAATGCTAGAGACTTTAAAACCCCAATTTTTCTTGGTATATCATCTTTGCAACCAACTAGTTAATCTTTTGTACTCAAAAATTTCCTAGATCACCCAATTCCAAACCATATCCTTTGTACTATGTTGACTTTGGCTGGCTGCCAGACCTCTACCCACCTCACACCATCCACCATCCCCCCTTCAGCAGAATGGGAAGAGAGGATAAACTGAAAAGCTCAGAGATCAAGATAAAGATAGGGTGATCCTTTACCCATTATTGTCATGGGCAAAACAGACATAACTTGGGGAAAATAAATTTAATTTATAACTAATTAAAAGAGATTAGGATGGTAAGAAACCAAGACAAAAATTAAAACACCTTCCCCTCACCACCCCGTTTCCAGGCTCAAATTCACTCCTTCATTCACATCTATCCCCCATCATCCATGAGCAGAGCCAGAAGGATGGGAATCATGGGTTGTATAGTTATGATCATATGAAGTATATATCTACAGATATAAGTATATTTATGATCATATATATATGATATTATGATCACATATATGATACAGTTATGGTCACATGCGTAATGAAGTATGATCACACAGATATATACCTATATATATATATATAAAGTATATTTTTGATTACGTAATTATGACCACATAAACCCAAAACAACAACATGAGAGCTGATAAAAAATTGTTAAGCTGATGCTTTTTAATGTGAAGCATATGATTTTGACATTTCTCTTGTTCTTAGGTATAGTCTTAATTTCAAACATTCTCTCAAATTTCAGCTTTGTATGGGGACAACGCAAGGCACATCTCAATCTAAAATGTAACTGTTTTTCATAGTTATGAGAAGTCAAAATAGCCTAGTCAAAGCATCTTTCCCAGGACAATAACAACAGAGTAGGTATAGCTAATTCTATCGCATTGCATGAGCACAATAAATCAGATTATTCAATCAGCACACTCAATCTCTGTCTTTGAAATGACTTTATCATTCTTGCAATACAAACTAAAACAAAATGTACTCTTTCTAATGGTAAGAAGAAATTTCGGGGGAAAAATAGAACCAGGCAGAAAATAAAACCACTTCCAGGTTATCCAAATCCCTTGTATTTATACTCATCCTATTACAAGATCCCTGCTCTGCATTCCTGGCACACACCGGGACTTGCAGTTCCGTGTGGATACAGCTCCCTCTGGCGCGCAGAGCTGGGATCGCTCTGCAACCTGCCTTGCTCTTCCTACAAGCACTCCTTACTTCTTTGAAGGAAACGAACACAATCCCAGCAAATCTAGGCAGTTCTTTTCATTTTGGGAATCCTTAACACATTCTAAAGAATCTTTAAAAGACTCAATATTAGCTGAATTGTCATAACTCTTTTGTCAGATCGGCTGTGCAATTTAGAAGAATAGCCAGATGATTTTATACTTGTTCACTCTTCTCATTAATTTTTATTTTTTTGTATTGTAACACCTGATAGTGCACCACAAGACCACGGTGGCAGGCAATGCAAAACTAAAACATGGTTCTAGTCCCAAAGGCTCTTCTATCTAAAAAGTCTGGCTTATACTTTACATTTCATGTATATATTGCATGCATTTCAAAACAGGCAAATCAGAACATGCCTGGAAATTCGAAGTTTAATACCAGACATAAAAAATTTGAAACATGTCCCAGACAGAACAGGAGGTCTGGGATTGCTTCAGAATCCTCCAGTTACACATAACCAGAGCTAAGGACTGAAGAACTCTGAGTCACTCCAGTCCTTCCTCCTACCACTCCCTCCTTTTCCGGGCTCATAGCAAGTTCAAGAATTTAAAGCCTGGAGCTGAGAGATATATATGCATAAAGGTACTGGCATCATTGCTTAACAGTGGTGTGAATTTTACCTTCCAAGGCAAGGAAAGACAATTTTAAAAGCTGAATTATGTTCTTAGCTTGTTGAATCTGGTAGGGTTAATACTGACAACATCAAACCATGTAGGAGATACAAGTGATCAGATAAAGCACTCCTGACCTTTATGGAGAACCTACAGCTTTTGACTCTTTCTTCTAGTTGTGGCAGGGAAAGAAAATCTCAGATTTTCCTTTGAGAAACTTGGCAATTGAAATAAATTTTCTTGCTGACATGAGCCTTTACTTGCTTCAGTAAAGGCAGCAGGTTAAGGGAGATAATCCTTACTAGCTACTCAGCACTGGTAAGGTCATATCTGGAGTGCTGGGTCCAGATAAGGGCCTCCAAGGACAAAAGAGACATGGACATACTGAAGAGAGTCCAAAAAAGGGCCACAAGGATGATGAAGAGAATGGAACATCTGTCCTGTGAGAAAAGGCTGACAGAGATGGGACTGTCCAGAATGGAGAAGGCTCTGTGGTGGGAACCCATCAATGTGTACAAATGTCTGAAGGGAGAGTGCAATGAGGACAGAGCCAGGCTCTTTTCAATGGTGCCCAGTGCCACGACCAGAGGCAATGGGCCCAGACTCCAAACTCCCAAACATAGGAGGTTCCCTCTGAACATCAGGACACACTTCTTCACTGTGAGGATGACCCAGCACTGCCACAAGTTGCCCAGAGAGGTTCGGAGTCTCCATCCTTGGAGTTACTCAAAAGCCATCTGGACATGGCTCTGGGCAACTGGCTCTAGGTGTCCCTCATTGCTTTCCCTGAAACCTCCCTGCAATGATTACCACTATTGCTAATTTTTGTGCCTTGTTCTACAAAAAGGTGGTCCACAAGGATGTTGGAATTTATATTGGTGACTGACCAGACATGTCAAGAGAAAGAAGGTAGGTGAGGATACTGGAACAAGATCACTTGCTAGCTGANCCCGTTTCCAGGCTCAAATTCACTCCTTCATTCACATCTATCCCCCATCATCCATGAGCAGAGCCAGAAGGATGGGAATCATGGGTTGTATAGTTATGATCATATGAAGTATATATCTACAGATATAAGTATATTTATGATCATATATATATGATATTATGATCACATATATGATACAGTTATGGTCACATGCGTAATGAAGTATGATCACACAGATATATACCTATATATATATATATAAAGTATATTTTTGATTACGTAATTATGACCACATAAACCCAAAACAACAACATGAGAGCTGATAAAAAATTGTTAAGCTGATGCTTTTTAATGTGAAGCATATGATTTTGACATTTCTCTTGTTCTTAGGTATAGTCTTAATTTCAAACATTCTCTCAAATTTCAGCTTTGTATGGGGACAACGCAAGGCACATCTCAATCTAAAATGTAACTGTTTTTCATAGTTATGAGAAGTCAAAATAGCCTAGTCAAAGCATCTTTCCCAGGACAATAACAACAGAGTAGGTATAGCTAATTCTATCGCATTGCATGAGCACAATAAATCAGATTATTCAATCAGCACACTCAATCTCTGTCTTTGAAATGACTTTATCATTCTTGCAATACAAACTAAAACAAAATGTACTCTTTCTAATGGTAAGAAGAAATTTCGGGGGAAAAATAGAACCAGGCAGAAAATAAAACCACTTCCAGGTTATCCAAATCCCTTGTATTTATACTCATCCTATTACAAGATCCCTGCTCTGCATTCCGGGCACACACCGGGACTTGCAGTTCCGTGTGGATACAGCTCCCTCTGGCGCGCAGAGCTGGGATCGCTCTGCAACCTGCCTTGCTCTTCCTACAAGCACTCCTTACTTCTTTGAAGGAAACGAACACAATCCCAGCAAATCTAGGCAGTTCTTTTCATTTTGGGAATCCTTAACACATTCTAAAGAATCTTTAAAAGACTCAATATTAGCTGAATTGTCATAACTCTTTTGTCAGATCGGCTGTGCAATTTAGAAGAATAGCCAGATGATTTTATACTTGTTCACTCTTCTCATTAATTTTTATTTTTTTGTATTGTAACACCTGATAGTGCACCACAAGACCACGGTGGCAGGCAATGCAAAACTAAAACATGGTTCTAGTCCCAAAGGCTCTTCTATCTAAAAAGTCTGGCTTATACTTTACATTTCATGTATATATTGCATGCATTTCAAAACAGGCAAATCAGAACATGCCTGGAAATTCGAAGTTTAATACCAGACATAAAAAATTTGAAACATGTCCCAGACAGAACAGGAGGTCTGGGATTGCTTCAGAATCCTCCAGTTACACATAACCAGAGCTAAGGACTGAAGAACTCTGAGTCACTCCAGTCCTTCCTCCTACCACTCCCTCCTTTTCCGGGCTCATAGCAAGTTCAAGAATTTAAAGCCTGGAGCTGAGAGATATATATGCATAAAGGTACTGGCATCATTGCTTAACAGTGGTGTGAATTTTACCTTCCAAGGCAAGGAAAGACAATTTTAAAAGCTGAATTATGTTCTTAGCTTGTTGAATCTGGTAGGGTTAATACTGACAACATCAAACCATGTAGGAGATACAAGTGATCAGATAAAGCACTCCTGACCTTTATGGAGAACCTACAGCTTTTGACTCTTTCTTCTAGTTGTGGCAGGGAAAGAAAATCTCAGATTTTCCTTTGAGAAACTTGGCAATTGAAATAAATTTTCTTGCTGACATGAGCCTTTACTTGCTTCAGTAAAGGCAGCAGGTTAAGGGAGATAATCCTTACTAGCTACTCAGCACTGGTAAGGTCATATCTGGAGTGCTGGGTCCAGATAAGGGCCTCCAAGGACAAAAGAGACATGGACATACTGAAGAGAGTCCAAAAAAGGGCCACAAGGATGATGAAGAGAATGGAACATCTGTCCTGTGAGAAAAGGCTGACAGAGATGGGACTGTCCAGAATGGAGAAGGCTCTGTGGTGGGAACCCATCAATGTGTACAAATGTCTGAAGGGAGAGTGCAATGAGGACAGAGCCAGGCTCTTTTCAATGGTGCCCAGTGCCACGACCAGAGGCAATGGGCCCAGACTCCAAACTCCCAAACATAGGAGGTTCCCTCTGAACATCAGGACACACTTCTTCACTGTGAGGATGACCCAGCACTGCCACAAGTTGCCCAGAGAGGTTCGGAGTCTCCATCCTTGGAGTTACTCAAAAGCCATCTGGACATGGCTCTGGGCAACTGGCTCTAGGTGTCCCTCATTGCTTTCCCTGAAACCTCCCTGCAATGATTACCACTATTGCTAATTTTTGTGCCTTGTTCTACAAAAAGGTGGTCCACAAGGATGTTGGAATTTATATTGGTGACTGACCAGACATGTCAAGAGAAAGAAGGTAGGTGAGGATACTGGAACAAGATCACTTGCTAGCTGATGACTTTTCACTGGTGAATGAATGGCAGTCTGGAAAAATAAGACCCAAGCAGAGCATGAGGATATAAGTGAAGCATGGTGGGCTGATGAGATAATATGAGAATTCAGAAAGGGTGTATACAGGGGGAGTGTGTCCTAGTTTTTCACTCTCTGGGCAGGATTTTTCTTTTGTTTTATATTTTAATATAATGCTGTGGTGATATCAATATTCATAACATCCAGCTAAGCAAGATAGTCAAAGGGCAAAAGATGGAGACAGTGAAGAAAAAAATAATGCTCCTGCCAAGATGTGCTAGGCCTCTGGCTAAGGCATGAGGGTTGATTTTTTTTAAGAAGGAAGAGTACTTCTGAATTGCTATGTCCCCAAATACTCTTCTTGTATTTCTTTTTGTCCAGTTCTGTTTCACATGCTCCTGGAAATCTAGTGCCCTGTCTGAATTTTACTGCATACTGTTAGATATTCAAACAATCTCCCAAAGAAAAGAGCATTGGATTAAGGTCCCTTCTTCAGAGAGAGACTTAGACATCAGTCAAGGCCAACAATTCGACAGCAAGATGTTATGTTCCTATTGCCACATTTCTCTGTTACAGAATAGTTACTGTCATTATGGCTTCAAAAGCAATAAGAGAAATGATTTAAATAATATGATTGCATTGCATCCGTTTTTAAATACATGGAACTATATTTGAAGGAAGGTATTCCATCTGGTAGCCCATCTGCAACTCCATCTATATGAGAAGTAAGCATTCATAAGAGAACATTCATATATTTGAATTCTCTGAACATATTGTGACCTTCTGTTACTATTCACATAGAATATCTCAATTTAAATATATCTTGGGTTTTTAATATCTTTAACTGAAGTACTGGAAAAAAGTAGCAAACTCAAGTAGCAGGAGCCTTAAATGAACAGTCAGTTGCATATCCAAATTTCTCATGCCTTTAGGTGGTCACTTTGATACAAAGAAGCAACCCATACCTATAATCCAGAACTTCCTAGCTCGTTCAAGTAAATTCAATTCAAAGCCTTGGCAGACTACGTAAGTGATGTGACAGAAACCTTTTTTTTCCCTGGCAATTTAAACTAGAGACCCCTAACATGATGTTTTAAGTAATAGGAATAAACTTTTTCAACAGGAAAAACACCAGGTGTTTCAGGAAACACCAGGAATTTTATTTTCATCTGTGGTTTATGAGAAAGTTCTGTCTATCCTTCCTAATTTAAAGTGGGTTATGGAGGTAACCTTAACTAAGATGTAAATCACAATAATCTGTCTTTTAATTAAATTACTTTCTGAAAAGCGAAGGCTAGGAAGTTTATTTAGCTTTGACAACTCAGAGGTGAGTTTTCTAGGTCTTTGAGTAAAAGTGAAGTAAGAGGGCTCCCTAATTCTTTATTTAGGCAGTGTCTTGCTAATTGACTTTGCAAGCAGCTGTAGTGCTTTAAGGCAATATTCTACTACCTCTTATAGTAAATTTACAAATCCACAGTTCTGGTAGCAAGGTTATTCATTTTAGCATGGCCTAATCAGCTACAGCTAAGAATCAGGAAGATTAGCTTGAACAGTATAACTAAGTGCTTTGACCTATTTCTCAGGCTATTTTACCAGAAAGAGATTAGGAAACAGCAGTACCACATCTTCTCAGTACCTGCTCTTTGGGAACAAAGACTTGCTTTTTGCCCTCCCCACCAAATACAACGTTTCTTCAGCACCAAATAGTTCTCTTCACTTGCTCCTCCTTCACATAGCTTTCATAATTCACCCTCTGACATCTCCTGCAGTCTTTGTCTATGCAATTTCTCTTTCTTGAAATCCCCACATAGTCCTCAGTTCTACCCTGCACCTACCACTCAACTATTCTCTCCAAAATTCCTGCAAGCTGGCTGCTTACCTACATAGTTCTCAGGAGGGAGGAGATGCAGCAGGGGAGATAGCAGGCAGTAGCCATTTCTCTCTAAAGCTTCATTAATCCCCACATTGGATTTATTGCCCTCTCTTAGAAATGCTCACTCAATTGATGGCTGAGAAAGGTAAATTCTTTCTAAAGTGCTGATGAGTAACTATCTTATCTAGAACCAGAAAGGAATGCCTGTTCAGTGGTTGAGTTGCAAGTCAAAGAATTAAAGCAAAATTCAATCCCAGTAGAGGAATTACAGATTAATGGATGAGAAAACAGGAATCTAATACATTGTCCTTTCCTGAGTGTTACTTACTGTCAGAAAGTAAAAATTCAAAAGAAATTATTTCATTAGCATAAATATTTCACCAATAAAGTAAATAAGCAAAACCATAAACATGAATGCTGTTATGCACATAGCTACTGGAAATATTTCGCAATGGCCAGAAGACTAACATTTCAGTAAATTAGTAGCTTCATTGTTAACCATTTATCACAGCTGTTCTTGAGGGTTTTTTCCTTACCTTGTTATGACAAGACCTTTCAGCTGGAAAATAGTCAGAGCTGAAACTCAAAGTCTGAACCTGTGGGCTCACAGTTGGTTCAAGTTAATCTTAGGGCTGCCAGCAAAGGAACAGTCCAAACTTTCACTGATTTTCTTTCTTACTATTGTATTTTTCCTTAGTTTTCAGCAAAATCAGCTTTCTAGTCTGACTCACTCCACAACTGGCATCATTACTAGAGCTGATGCAATGGAAGTGGTGACATCACACCTTTTCAGCAGCAGTAAAGCTTTCAGCTTGCCATAGAACTGCACCTTAAAAAGGATATAGGGGCCAGAACACCATACAAGCATAAAGCACAAGTAAATTCTGTGGAAAATAGTAAAAATAAGGAGAATTAACACTCCTCTGGACAAGACTGTGGCTAAAGGATAGGCCAATGTTTAACTATATATTAAACACATTGGAGGCCTCTGCTGCCAACTTAACACTGCCATGGGTACGTGACACAAGGTGCTGTTCCAGTTGAAACACTCTCTGCCAATTCAATTTGTTCCAACAAAACTTTGGCAGGTTACCTTTGCCCCAGCAGGACTAGTGCTGCAGCAGGTATCGGTTGCCCACATGGCCCTAACCCTCTGTGGTTTGGGCACAGTGCATTTCCTCTGCAACCAGGATAAAAGCAGACAGGCGGCAGAAAATCCTCACCAAGCGCTCTGCTAATTTGACAGAAATGTAATCATGTGCCCACACCTGATCCAGATCAAATTTGTACTGCTGGGTGATGTGGCATGGCCCAGAGCCAGCGGTAATGATTGTGGAACCACAGCGCTCGGCTAAGGCTTCTCCTGCAGAAGGAATTACCCGTGGAGGAGACTGCAAACACAGAGTGTGGCCTATCACTGTGGAAACAGCTTGTGCAGGCTCCCCTGAACATGCCCTGATCCGCACAAAAGAGACATAGCACAACCCCTTGCCAAACCACCTTTCTTTCTGCCCTCAGAGGCAGGCTGCTGGGTTAGCTTCTGACTGAGAGCATTAAGCATGGGAGGGGAAAAAAAAAAAAGGAAATTACATGTCTGAGGTTTTTCTTTTGGGCAAGTCTCTTATAAAAATAAAGGAGCGTACAAATGTCTTTGTTTCCCTGCCAACTTTTATAAGAACTAATTAAGACCGAGAAGAGCTTCATTTTCCTGTTTATTTCATAGAGAGAACAGCTAATGAATTTAACCTATTGATAATTTTGCAGCTGCCTGCTTTAATTTGCTTATGATTGGGGAACAAAAAGTTAGTGTAACAGCAAAGAGCTGCCAAAGCCGCGGAGCGGTCACTGGTGCATGACCAGTGATCCAGCTGTGTGATCAAATTTCAATTAGGCAGCTGTGACAACAGAGCACGGGCTGTCCTTCTGAGCAAGAAAACAGTGTTAAAATTATGGCCACTGCTTAGTACTTGCTTATTTTCAAGTCAGCTCTTTTGCCCATAATAAGGTCAATATAACCATAAAGGTAGAGGCTGCTGGCATTTATTCTCTGCTAAAGAACATTCTGAACTTTTCAACTTTATGATTTATCTATTGATTGCAATAGAAAATTCAGGCCACAAAATGCAGTGGTAATTGCTATCAATAAATGAGAAATTACACTTCACCTGAAAGCAATTTTCAGAGGGAAATATTCACAGGCCTTAACATTACTCCTGTTTCTTAGTTCAGGCAATTGGATTACAAGGCATTTATTATATCAGGGAGTCCTATGGACTTTATGGAAATTATCCAGAATTCAATAAAAAATGTTATGATTGCTATAAACTCTACAAAAAAATTTTTAGCGTCCTTTTGATTCTGAAGGTGAGATCTAAACCCTCTATAAATCAGTGACAGAACTCTCAATTGAGACTGACAGAAAATGAGCACCCAATAATTTGCAACTGCTATTTATAAAATTTTCCATAAATTACTGTACATGACTGGGGAACCTTAAGGGTTTTACTCACAATAAACTTTACAGTGTGGTTTGTTTTTTGGTTTTTTTTTTCCAAAAGTGGTGGGGGAAGGATGATTCACTTCAGAGGAAGTGAGCTACTTAATTTTCTTGCTTTCCTTAAAAAACAGCTCTTCAAAATTTTACATGTTATTTCAAAATATTATTTCAAACAATTTGCAAATATAAGCCAGGGATTCCCAAACTCTGGTATCCTAGAAGCAGACTACCTAAGCTACTTAAGAAGGCCTGGGAACTACTGCTGCCCTGCTGCATCATCAGTCCCCAGCCAAGGTTAACCCTCCATCAACTTCTGCATGATGCTTTGTACAATTCTAACAACTGGAAATTAGACTATCAAATAACAGATTACTCTCCAGATTTCCACTGATAATTTTATTCCAAAATCACAAACCTGAGGATGAGAAGATTTTCCTGGGAAGCAGGGCAAAAGCCCTTCTTAGAGCAAGCAGAAATCGGCCACCAGAATGCTCTGGCTGGAATGTAGCAGTATTATCAAGACTTATAGGGCGTGCGTGGAGTCTGTGCCATAGAAAGGGGAAATGGGTTGCTGCAGAATGCATGTCAAATCCGAGCAGAACAGGATCCATGTCATGAATTACTTGGTAGCAGTCAGTATATGCTGCTATTGTTGGTTCACATCGCAATCTCCTTTGCTGGTGCCAGGCAATAGCAGATTTCACCAATTTTCCTTTTCCTATTTTATTTCAAAGTCACATGAAATTTAAATTAATGTGTTGTTACAAATTGCATACAAAACAATGTTTTTTCCTGCATTTGATAAGTAGCAATTATGAATAAGTTTGCATGATGAACATTTGTTTATTTTTTTCCAAGTAGTGTTTAGAAAGATTTATTTCATCAGTTGTTTCCACAAATGGACATTCATGCATACAGACATAATAAAGCGACAAGAAAACAAAAATATAACTGAAAATTGAATTGTAAACCAATTTAAGCTTTGAATTTATTTGCTGTTTGAGAGCATAGCTTCACACCATACAGTTTTTCCTCATCTTGCAATAAACCAGGCACTTGTAATGCAAATGGTATTGATGTGCAGTATATTAGTATTAATTCTGACTTCTAACAAATTAAAGCAAATTCTTCCATTATCTGGGAATTGATTATTTTGGCTACAGCTGCAATGACATGCCATTTGCCCACAGATCATCTATTTCAAGATCACAGAAAGATAAGCAATCTTTTGCCAAATTAAGCTTTTTGGGCCTGTTCTCAATTCTTTGTAGTCTGCAGAAATGTCAGCATTTCTATTGGGGTTTTACACTCATTCAGTCTTTTAAGACAGGGCTTTCTACTTATTTTGTGTAGTCAGAAGTTGGGTGTGTAAGTAAAACCTCCTGCATAGAACTAAGCAGACGTCATGCTTTTTCCTGGTTTTAGGTGCTCTAAAAAACATGCTGCCTTGCAGGTTTTGAACAATTTGCAGACTAGTACATTTGTTCAGATTTTATACATTTTAGTATAACATTTCTTACTAAAGAATTATATTAACAAACATTCCCAGTCCAAGGTAAGATGAAACATTATAAAAGCTGCTTATTTTCTTAGGCCTATGCTTGTATAAAAGCAGTCTACAAATTCCTAAGTCATGTAATTTAATCTAGAAAACTGCTGACATGGTATTGATTTATGTAGATTTAACTGATGTTCTGACACGACTAGAGGGTGCTCTCCATAATCCCAGCTCAGCAAAGCATGTAAGAACATGCATAAAATTAAGTATATGCTTTGTACACTAACACTTTATGCCACTTAACCCATATTTTCCCCATAATTTCTGTCTATCTTGTATCATAAATATATTACATAAATATTAGACACATGTAATATATTCCATCCATACATTACATATTACTCTTTATATATTTCAATGTGTTGGTCATAAATTCCAATGAATATATATCTGTGAGATTTTAAAACTAGATTTTCTAAAATGAAACACTTTTCGAATTACATAGTATCTCAGTAATTCCATACATAATGCTGATTTACACCATGTAGGTGAGTTTTTATGATACAGATGATGTGGTCTAACGGGGGGGTTGACTCCAAAAGGGGCACTCCCATTGCTAGTTACGTACCTGCACCTTGAACCAACTGTGCTGTTAGGCTGGTCCCACGTTTGCTGGGGGGACATGAAGCGGGGGTGGAGCTAAGAGTAATTTTTTGCCAGTTTAATGCTCTAAAACTCTCTTGGCTTACCCTAGAGGTGAGCATCAGTACTTGTAGGAGCAAACAGCCAGGAGCAGTGAGAGGGAGGGGCATGGCCTCTCTGCACAGCAGGACGTAGTTTAGCACAATGCGTATTAGCAAAATGTGTATTTTAAAACCACATTTCCAGCGTGCTCCACACCATTATGGGGCTCAGCCTCTGTGTTTTACTGCACCACTCCCCACTTCCCCACCCCCTCTCCCATTCAGCTTTTAAAACATGAGACTTGTCTCTAATTAACTGCAAAGCTGCTTTTAAGAAATTGATCAAAAACTGTTCTCCTAATACTCAGATTTTCTTTTATCTGAACATAAAAGTTTATCAGACTAATTGCTTTAGTATGCCCTTGTCTTACAAGAACAATTTTCTTTCATTTGGTCAAGACAAAGGAGTTCAGGAATTTCTGTAAACTAACCCTCCCATCACTTCGTTGTATTTTTGTTGATATATTGGCAATATTCCTTCCAGTTTTAATTGCATTAAGCACATAGAAATCTAGTGAGTTGTAAATGTGACAGGATGCCAGTTACCTTTTCGCAATTGTTAAAAACAAAACGTCTAGCAAAAAATAAACCTAAATAAAAGCAGAGCTAGTCTCTCGAAAGTAATGAAATCTTTTCGCTCAGGTAGTTAATGGGAAGACTGGCAGAATGACAGATGTTTTTCCAGACTTGCAGGAGAAGTCATGCTAATGCTAACCCTGACACATTCTTTCCTTCACAAAGAAATGTCAGGATGCTACATGGTGGAAAAGCAAGAGTGGTTTCAAATATTTAATCCTCACACTTCTGTTCCTGAATGGGATTACCTTCTGCCGCTGTAGGTTTTGACAGAAGAGCAATTCCACCAATGAGATTAACAGGAAGAAAACAATGAAAATCCTGATTAATTTCTGAAGCAAGATCAAATTTAACGGGAAAACTGAGGTAGTATGCTCAAGCATTTTTTGAAAAGGCAAAAAAATAACTCCTTGGAATATAATGAAGTAATTTTATTTGAATACTAATTAGTATGCAGTTTTACTACTAATGTGATCCTCTGAATGAGATTATTAATTCTAATAGTAGTTAATATTTATTTCAATTTAACTCTTTTGTGAGGGAATAATTGCACACAACAGCCCTTCAATAAAAATAAAATTAAATAGTAAAAAAGCCAAAATACAAGAGGGATGTAGGTGTAAGAGAAAGACTGTAGGTTCCTGTATGTAGTCATCCAAATTATCAGAAGTGCAAATACTGCAAGTTACTTCAGTTCCCATTTCTGATCTTCTTCATACACCAAAGGGAGACTGTTGCTGAAGTGTCCTTTTGTTGCTAGAAATTTTTCATTAATTTTAGCATATAAAAAAAAGCATCTAGTCTACATTTTCATACAAATAAGCTTCTGCTTACAAGCAGAGTGTACTGCAACAAGGGAGTGTGCTCATGTTTAATACAACCAGACATAAATTAAAATGTTATTTGTCTGAAAAAATTCTAGTGTTATTGCCAGCACTGGTCCTACAAAAACCAGAACTAGTTAAAGCTTATGCTTGATTTATTTATTTTTTAAACAGGAATTGCATTAGCTGCTTCTTCTGTGAGCTCATTTCTCTACAGAACCTTCTGCAGAATTAATTCAGTGGAAAGTCCCTTCTGCTCTAAAAGAAGGCAGGACCCCAAGAAAGGTCTAATTTTTGACCTATAAACAGCAAAGTGCTTTCCTTTGATTTCTAACAACACAACACAATGAGATTAATAAAACACTGTTGCTTCAGCCTAGCTGGTAAGCAGCAATTTTAGCTCACTATTTCATTTCTGTCAGTATTTGATAGTTTTAATATTACACAACATCTTTAGTATATATCAATAGGCCAGTAAAGGATCAGCTGTAACATTGGGAATCTTTTGAACTTAAACATGACTTCCAAATCCAAACCTAACTCTAATCCCTAATTATGGAAAAATTAAAAAAAANGAAAATCCTTGCAAAGACTGTGCTAAAAATTACACCTTTATGTACAGAAATTTAGAAAGGATATCCCATTTTAATGAGGTGCTGGGGCAGTATATAAAACATTAAAAAAAAGCTGCCAAACCAAATCAAAATAAATCACTAGATAACCCAAACATAGAATAGGAGATTGATGCTCTACAGTTTATCATGGAGGGTACCAGGTACTGTACACTGAGTGTCATGCTAAGAAATGATTCAGCTGGTGAATGTGAAATGAATTTGTTACATCTGTTCAAAGGGGTCCAAACCCACCTCCATTACCAACATAAAAAGCTGTGAATTTTCAGATTCTAATAACACCATTAAACTTGTAAGCTGCACCTCAGAAACTGCACCTGGGGTTCTCATATCCTCCCACTCTGATATTAAAAATATTCTGCACATCAACTGTAATTATTAATGTAAAAATGACACAAAGAGAAGCTTTCTCCACACGCTTATGCTGACACCAACGCCCTTAGTCATTTAAAGTATAGTGTGAGGATTTTTGTCCAGGTAACTGCAGTCATTGAAAAAACAGAACTCCAGTGGTTGAGACCAGTTAAGCTGTGTGCACTCTAGCTAAAGCTTTTTAGAAGTGTATTTAGAAAGAATTATTCCAAATTATATCTTCAGAGGGGTTAGAAAAAGCTGGCTTTGGACCCACATTAAACTTGTGACAGTCTGTAGCTGTGTTTAGAACTGACTTTTGTTAGCCTGTTTCCACAGACAGCCCTGTTTCTGGAGGCTATAACTTGTCAGTAAAATTTCAGTCTTAAATTAAGCATAGAGGATGATTCTTATGGCTGGAAGAAAATTAAAACATGAAATGCTCTGGGATCACTCTTCAGATTTCTGCTCCAGCTTGCTGGTTTTGGCATAGAATTGGTACACATCTATTAGCCGCTGTCAGTTTAGTGAAACTGAAGTTATTATAAATATTGAAAATATTCTGAACAGGTTTCAATATAGTATTTAAAATACCAGAAACTGAAGCAAAAGCAAACAAGCAGTCTGCCCAGACAAGTCAAACCGACTTTATCTGCCTCTCCAGCAGAGTGACAAAACCTGTAGCTAATGGGAACAGAGCACACGTGACTTAGCTTCTCTTTGCTGACACTGTCCTTTTCCATGGCCCACCCTGACACTGCCACAAACACCATCACATATCCCACTTCATCTGATTGACTTCACAGACACTAGCTGAAGCACACTTAAATTAGGAGAAAGGTTATGCCATGTCCCCTCCTTTCAGTGAAGAGAAAGGCAACTTCAAAGTACAACTTGAAGGGCCTGCTGTCTTTCCCTTAATTATTGACTAGGAAATTAGCCTTAGGCAACTGTTCTCCAGGTTAAGCCTCTAAAGTCAGGAATGATGAACCTGGGCCATGGAAAAGATAAAGCTACTGCAATACGGGTGCAAAAAATGACTGTAAAACATTCCCAGAGGAGTTAGCATGAGTTGACAGGATATACTAAATACCATTCTTCAGATCTCTTCCAGGTCTTAGACTAACTCATTCATGGAATTTTTACTGCTGAGCTGTTTTGAGAGCATGCTTATTAAAACTGCAGATGACAGAGAGCCAAGAAAGTCTGGAAGTATATTGAAGGACAGGACTAGTATTCAATCTTGACAAACCAAAAAAATGGGTTGAGGAAATCACAATACACTCAGGCGAAGGCAAATGCAAGTTACTGCACTCAGGAAGAATGAACACACCGAGGGGATGATGCAGAGTTCTGCAGAAAACATCCAGGGTACAGGGAATGTCAAAACAAAGAGGAGACAAGATAGTTGTATTGCCCAACAATTCAAAGAAGCCCAGTGCAGACCCAGGGTAAGGCAGAAGGAAGGGACACACCAAATAGGGAGAGAAGTACATTTCAACTGAGTTGCCAGATGTCTGAAATTCCATGGAAATTTACAGTATTCACTCAGACAATAACTCTGGGTAGAAAAAAAAGGGACTATCTGGTCATGTGCCAAAGAAATGCCAAAACCAATGTCTAAAAATGAAGTTACCGGGGATGTAACAAATGAAGAGACTTTTTACTTGTCTACAGAATAACCCTGATTTTTAGACCACATAACACCTTCAAGTAAGAAGAAAAGTTAAGGTGTCTTGTGCTTGTTTTGATCATGTACCTGTACAAATAAATATTTCCTCTGTTCTTAGGATGTTTTCAAAGTACAAACACATTATGCCTTTGAGGATCCCTATTTTCCGTTTTGTACAGAGAACATGGGAAAAGCATCCTCTCCTGTTCAGACTGTTCAGTTCTGCTAGTGTTAGCTGGGTGTGCCCCAGGGAGGCACTCTGTGCCATGAGATAACCCTGCAGAATGTCTTGCTGGAGTACCTGTGTGATTTCATCTTCTTTTCACAGTAACCAGGAAACTAAACTAACTGCGATTTTGTGATCTTCCATCTATCCAGTTTCACAAGTGCTGTTTTTTGTGATAAATCCAACCATCAGTAATGCTTCTTCCTTGCTAGACAGCAAGCACCCCGAAAAAAGTAATGACGTGTAAAAGACATTAACTACAAATGTGAAAAGAAATACTGAAACATTATTAATGCTCCCTAAATTTGAATGTTCTAATTAATAGCTATATCTGACATGATAAAGAATTCACAAGACACAGGGTTTGCATGGCTGAACTATGGCACCTGATGATATCCTATGATGCATTTAAGACATGCACCACCATGGTACACAAAGAACTCCATGGTTGAAATTTAACTCAAAATGCTCTGAATAAACACTTTGGTGTTGTTATACCTCTATGACAAAAATCAATAAAGCCCTTTTTCTTTTTCTACAGGCTCTTAAGACTGTGGCAAGTGAAGACAACGGACAGAATTGGCAGGATGTAAGTCACAGAATATGCATTCTTTTTGCAACAAACACATTTAGGCTGAAAATATGTGACTTACCCCATAATTTTAAGGCCTTGTCTGTCATCTTGAGGTATGATTGGGGGTTGGAACCAGATGATATTTAGGGTCCCTTCCAACCCAAACCATTCTATGATTCTCTAAGAGTCTTCCTTGTAAATTCACTCAAGAAATCAACATAATATTCATAACTTTTGTATTTGTGTCCTGAGAATATCACACTTATGGAAACAGTCAGTGCTTGGAAAATCTATGCTTACTTCATAATAATGTATTTCAGTTTCCTTAAAGGTGTTTATGTAACATTAATTAGAGATTAAAGATAATGTGAGGGACAACACTGGTTATGTTATTTAAAGCTATGCTGTCTCAGACTGCAAATTAAAGGGTCCTTAAAGAACTAATTTCAAATAATCAGATGGAAAGCATGCAGAGCTGATAGGAACCATAAAACATACTACCAATAATCTTCATTTATAGTTTGACCATATAGGACTGAAATATACACTACTTATATTGTGAAAATAAGAAAATACTTTTTACCCCTAAAAAACATGACATATTTTTTTTATGAATTGAATTTCAGATTGACTAGAATAAAAATCCATCCTACCTGAGTACAGAAAACAAATTCATTATTAGTAGAAAAAAATAATTTTGAAAAATTATTGGGAGAGGGAAATCCTGACACCAGTGAAGCTGGTGGAGCTCTATCAGTAACTCAAATGAACTGCTGATTTAATGTAACCAGGCTAAATATGAGCAAACTGTCAAAGAATGCAGAAGAAAACCTGACATGTCTTAATTACTGGGGGAAAAAAAGCTGAGTATGTTATTTTACTTTGAACTACCATGTGGTTATTGTATTTTGAATTATTGCATGCATGCATGCATGCATGATAAAATCATATTGAGAATGCTTGTGAGATTTTTATTTTTTAAAGAAGGGGAAAAACAGCTGAAAAAAAGCTCTTAAGACACAGCAGTTGATCCAGTGTCCTCCTCTTTTGCCCATATGTTCTTGTGGCTATCCATGAGACAAGGTGGGATAACATTTCTGCAAAAGAAAGAGGTGCATTTGTTAACTTCACAACTCAAGGTGAAATGGCCATCAGTCCACATCTATAAAACTACTTGCTTCTAGAACTAGTTCAAACAGATGAAAATCCTCCATACAAACCACCTATTCTTTCCAAATGGGTTCCTCCAAAGCTGTGTCATTGACTATAAATAACCACTATCATGTGAAATCTAAACCTTTCTGCCAGTAAGCAAGCACTGAGAAGAACAATGTATTATGCAAAATTAAATCATATGAATCATTTTGCAAAATCTGATTTTTAAGTGGGTACAGGCACTTCATATATTATTCAAAGAAACGTTCCCTTACCTGTCATGCTATATTTAGGATTTTTTTTAATGATGGAGAAATAAAAGAGAGAAAGGATGGGAAAAAAAAAAGCAGTTGCAGAGAGACAAAGGGAGGCTTAGTCCTAAAAAAAAAAAAAAAAAAAAAAAAAAAAAAAAAGCTAATGTGATGTACATAGCTATGGATAAGTAGATCACATCATGAATTATTCCTTTTCTCCCTTAAAGGGCAACTCCTGGAATTTTGTGGTCTGCAGGAACCTAATTTTTTATGTTAACAAAAATTACATGGTTTTACCTCTTTTTCTTGCAAAAAATCCCACCTCTCCCCACTCTAAAAATAAACCACAAAGGTTCAAATGCAAATACAAACTCCCTAGTGTATTGCATTTGATGAACAATGCATTTTGAAACAAAACTATCTTTTCATGTTTGATTTTCAAGCAGCTGCCCAAGCAGGGTGTTCAAGGCCAGGCTGTACTGACTGGTGCCCAGCCTCCTGCAGGAGCAGCCAGAGAATCCAGATCTGGCGCCAGTGACACCACAATCCCTTCAGTGCTGCTCCCCCAGCATCAGGGCACAGCCTGTAAGGACAGGGATGGGGAATGGGGAACTGAGGGCTGGTGGACACATAATATCCTGAGTTGGAAGGGATCCTCATAGTCCAACTCCTGCCCCTGCTCAGCAGGACCATCTGCAAGAGTCACCACGTGGCTGAGAGCACTGCCAAACACTTCTTGAACTGTCAGGCTGGGGCTGTGACCACTTCCCGGGAAAGCCTATTCCAGTGCCCAACCACCCTTTGGGTGAAGAGCCTTTTCCCAGTATCTGACCTAAACCTCTCCTGACACAACCTTAAGCCATTCCCTTGGTGATGACATGTTATGATGCGGGGGTACTGATTCAAACCTCACTTACCACCTTTCTGGCCTAGAGGTTCCAGGACCCCTTGGGTCTCAGCCAAGCAGTGCTGGATCTTAGGTACTGTGTCCAGTTTTGGGCCCCTCAATTCAGGAAGGATATTGGGGTACTGGAGCGAGTTCAGAAAGGGGCAATGGAATGGCTGAAGAGTCTGGAGCACAGATCTTAGGAGGAACAGCTGACAGAGCTGGGGGTGTTTAGCCTCCTGGGAGAGGAGTCTCAGGGGTGACATTATAGCTCTTAACAGCTCCCTCAACTGAGGTCGTAGCCAGGTGGGGGTCTGCCTCTTCCCCCAGACAGCCAGCGAGAGGATGAGAGGACATAGTCTTAAACTGCATCATAAGAGGTTTAGGTTGGACATTAGGAAGAATTCCTTCACAGACAGTGTGACTAGACACTGGAAAGGCTGACCAGGGAGGCGGTGAAGTCACCGTCCTTGGAAATGTTTAAAGAAAGCATGGACGTGGTGCTTCGTGCCACGGTCTACTTGACATGCTGGTGTTCGTCCACAGGTTGGACTCGATGACCTCCCAGGCCTTCTTCAGCCTCATCTGTTCCGCGATTCTGCGACTCCGAGAACAGCGGAGGGACGGAAGGAGGGCGGTGCCGCCCCCCGCCCCTGCGAAGGCGCAAGGGGGAGGGGGCAGGGCGCATGCGCGCGGCGCGCGGGGCCCGCCGAGCCGCCGCTGCCTGGTGCGCGCGGACGGGGAGAGTGTGGGCAGTGGTGACGTTATGACGCCGCTGTGCGCGTGTCGCCAGGCGCGCGACCCACGCACGGTCCGCCGGGCTCGTGCCTGCTCCTCCAGCCGGGCCGCCGCGCGCGGGCGGGGCGGAGGCGCCATCCCTCCTCCTCCTCCTCCTTCTCCTCCTCCTCCTCCTTCTTCTCTCCGTTCTCCTCCTCCCCCTCCTCCTCCCCGGGTCCCCTCTCTGACGGCCCGGCCCCTTCCCCTCGGCAGAGCGGCGCCTCCTCCTCCTCCTCCCGCTCCCGGCTGTGCCGGACAATAGGGGCGAGCGCGGCGCGTGTCTCCCCCAGCGCGGCCCCTGGCCCTCCATGCGCGGCGCCGGGCAGCGGGGCTGACAGCGGCTCCCGCCGGCGGCAGCGCGCCTGAGGGAGGGAGCGGCGGCAGCCNCAATGGAAGTATGTTACCAGCTGCCCGTGCTGCCGCTGGACAGGCCGGTGCCGCAGCACGTCCTCAGCCGCAGAGGGGCCATCAGCTTCAGCTCCAGCTCCGCGCTCTTCGGCTGCCCCAACCCCCGGCAGCTGTCGCAGGTAGGCACCGCCGCTGGGCCCGCCGCCCTTGTCCGCCTGCCCCCGAATACCGGCGGCGGTGGCGAGAAGATGCAGCATTTAATATTTTTATGGCTAGTTATTGCCAGGGTTATCTATTTAGCATCGCTTGCGATACGAGCGGTGAACTCTGTGGGGTTTATTTCCACAGCCAGTGGGTTATTTGTTTCTCCTGTAATTTTTAAGCGAGGGCTGTTTTTTAGGTCTTTTATTAGCTTGGGCTTTCTTTAAAGGGTCCAGATTTCCTATGGGGTTGCCAAAAGCTGCAGCGACTTTACCGAAATGGTGAACATGCACTGCAGTGTTTTATTTGGGATGCTCTGCTTTTTCTCCCTCCAACTATTAAGGTTTGGCAATTTGTCTAGAAGGAGACAAAGATCCTTGGCTTTTTCGTTTCCACGGTGTTGTTCCCAGCCCATATTACATCAGTCACAGTGTGAACTGTACTGCATTTTGTTTCATCTGATCGTGTTGGAAATACTGTGAAAAAGGTCATTGTAACTATCAGGACAAAAGGCAGGTTTTTCTTGTGAACACTGCCCTAAATTTCTGGATGTGCGTTAGTATGGTTTCCCAGCACACAGTGATAAAATTATATTCTGGCGGAAGTCTCTGGAGAAAGTCTGGAATTATGGTGGAAAGCATATGTTTTGGTGGGGAGTCAGCCCGTTTTGGCTTCGAGGGATTTCCTATGTCGAGATTGAACGATCTGTTTAAGTGCTGTGAAGTATGTTGTCCTTACAAAAGATGTTGTCTTTGCATGTGTAATGGTAATTTTTTGTTCTGTACATTTTTGGTATATCTTATTAAGTTATTCAACTTTTTTTTTTTTCATGGCTTGTTGTGCTATACGTACGTCTTTGTAGAAAGTACAGAGCTGCCAGTCGCTTTTGGCTTTGTCCCCTGTTTGGTAGCAGTGGAGCTCTGTGTGTGTGTGAGCATTAGGCACATGTATGTTTGGACAGGAAAAATCAACAAAATACTCTGTTAATGATCAGGAACTTGAATGTATGTGGAAATAATTATTAGCAAGCAAATGAAGATGAACATATGTTGACAATGCTTCCTTCCCTGAGTATAAAGGTAATAATTGACAAAAACTTTGGTTTTATGGCAAATGAATTTTCCATGTAGCAACCGGGTTAGGATATTTTCCATTTGTACTGTTTGTTCTGAGCTGTACTTGGTGATGGTGACTTTTCCATATGTATAAGCCGTCTTGAAAGTCCAACCTAATATAGCACGCTTTGTTCTGTGCAGATAACAGAAGAGTCTCCCTTCTCCATGTTTGAAGCATTCCCGATTTTTGAAAAGGAATAGGCAAAATGGTCAGGGTGATACACTGTATTCCTTTCTTTATGGGCTCCAGAACAGGTGATGCATGAAGTGTATACAAGCTTACTAAATTAGATCTGGTGTTGACATTTAAGGTGTTTTTTTCTCTAACTTTCAAGCTTCTCAATGGATTCCTTATTTTCTGACCAATATGCTGCAGGTATATTAGTGAGTTCCAAGAAGAGATACTTGAATAACTTGTAAAAAGGGAAACTATGTGTGCTTGACCAGGTAGTATTTTGTCTGCATAAACCAACAAATAGCTAAGTTTATGCATTAATAAAAAGGAATTAAGATATTTGAGTGAGGAAGCCTTTGCTGTTATCAGACATCTGATTAGAGTGCAGCTTTACCTTTTTTTGCCCCTTTCCCTGAAGTCTCCTGCAAACAATAGGCTGTAAATAGGTCTACCAGACCTGCAATCGCAGGTTGGTGTAAATGATGGACTAAAAAGCATCACCAGTGAGATTAGTGATTCTGTGTAACTCCTAAACTTAACTTTACCTTACAAATCTCTTATAAGACATTCCAGTTTCATTCCTGTCCAAAGAGAGCTGAACCCTTAGCAGTTTGTCATTTTCAGTCTTCTGCTCCAGCTAGCTTTGAGCAATAGGAATAATACTGGAGATGTGTACTCAAGGAGCTGGTATGTACAGCCAGCATTTTACAACTAATATGCATTTAGTAGATTTTCTTGAAAAATGTAAAGTCTTGAAAATTACATTCCCACTAAGAGATTAAAAGTGACATGATTGAGTCATGAGATGTTTTAGGCTTATCCTTTCAGCAAGAAGGTATTTTACGTAGGAAACATACATGAGATAAATGCGCACTACATTAGACATACCGTTTAATTGGAAAGTCCTAAACAGGCAAATATTTATCCCTTAATTTATTAAGTAGAATTTCTGTTTTGTTGAAATTTCTCTACATGGGTTCAAAATGGGCCATATGTTGCTTTTTTAAAGCTGAAATAAAGTGGAGCTGGAAATTATCTCGAGGATTCTGGTCTACTCCTCTCAACCCCAGGAAGGATAAATCGTACTTACAGCATTATTGGCAGATGTTTGTCTAATCTGTTTGCTTAATCTATTTTTTCAGATACAGTATTATGAGATGCACTGAGTTGACATAACTCATTATTGCTGAAGGTTAAAAGCCCTGACATTGGGCACGTGTTATTACTGCTTCCTCTATGCCATCTCTGATGCTTGTCAGGTGTTTGCTCATTCAGTTCACTAAGACAGCAGAAACCTAACACAGGCAGGAAACTTGGTAGCTTCCTGCCATCACTTTGAATAAAACAGGCTTATTGAAGTTTGGCAGAACTGATTCAAAGGAAAATGTAGTACCACTAGGCTTTTGAAAGTCCTAAAAGCTTTAAATAATAGAAATTATGCAATCTCACTAGTCAGCTGTTCTTAATAGTTCTTAACTGTTCTTGTCATAAAAGAATTATTTCTTAGTGCTGAAATTAAAGTCTTCCTTGTGGTGATTTGCACCTTTTACTATACCCAGTAAATGCAGAGAAAGGCTTATTCCTTTTTCCTTGCAGTTTTCTTTTATGTGTGAATTATTTCCCTATAGTCTTTATTATAGTTAATTTTTAAGTTTTTACAACAAAAATAATAAAGGTAACATCTGGAGGTTATTAGTGATATTTATTGTTCAAGTCCAGTCAGGTGAAAAGCTGACTGGACTGTTGTATGGGTATATACAAACATTTCAGTTACTAATCATCTTTATATATGAAATAATTTTAAGTGCCAGTGTTAAAAGCTGTTTTTAAGGGTGTTTGAATGTATAAGTGTTGAAATTACCGGGACATTTCACACTGAGATTTGAATTTAGGTTCACTGTGAGATCAGGTGGATGGTTAACTAGTACCTTGGATCATACATTTCAGAGTGTTCATTCCATATATTACAAAATTATGTTTTTCAAATTAAAGCTGAGCTTTTGGAGAACAAATTTTGATTTATTACCTCAGCTAGTTTTTAACTTGGGTTGTTAATAACAGTAAAAGTTTCTGTACTTAGTGTAAAAATTCTTAGTCTGCATTTTTACGAATAAGGGTTTATAGTGAAAACCACTTCACAAACGTGGCTGTGAGCTACTTTTAGATTGTCCTGTGTTGCACTCCCCTTCACCCCATGTTGAATTGACATAAACATATCACAAATGAGTAACTTTGGCCTAACCTGCTATTTTTGGCTCATTTCCATCTCTCTACTTTGTAACTGGTTCTGCAGCCTCTTCAGTTCCTCCAAAAATGGCATCAATGGTATCTAGTAGCGGTGTCTAAATAGAAGTAAAGATCTAGCTTTAGCCTTTCTGTCTTTAAATGATTGAAATTGATGATGATAAAGATGTCTCCTAGTGATGAAATTGCATGAAGAGGGAATGGAGCAAATAATAGAAGACTCCATTTGAATCTCAGAAATGTGGGCAACGTCTCCACCTGAAGTACCAAGTACTACTGTGTACCAGGCAGTACCATGTCCTGCTACCTGGTATTTGATAGCCCAGTTCATGATCCTTCTTCATTGCCTCTCCATTTCATGCCTTTAAGCAATGTAGTGTCAGACTTGGTGGCTCTCATACCTGAACAATAGATTGTAGATCACGCATATAGAATCCTAGATTTGACTTGGGGGGTGAAGTAGGGGAAAAAGTCACTAACAGCACCTGGAAATGTGCTGCATTGGTTGCTTCTCCAGTGAAAGGTATATACTTCCTCTTTCCACCCTAGCAAAGTGCTTAGGTCACCTTTTGCTGTGTATTTCTTCTTGTTGCTGTCACATGATGTGATCCAAACGTGTTTTGCTCTGCACATAGCATGGTAAGTTAAAAGATGCAGTTGAGAGGTGTGTTTGTATGGTCTGGACATAGGCATTGGTCTTTAATCCCATGGTTGCACCTTTTTGCTGAGAGAAGTGTTGGCATGACCTATTTTTCCCTTGCAGCTGCTCATTTCTACTCCTGCATCTTCTTCTTAGTTGTGTCAACTTCTTTTTTTCTTTTATTCTTTTGATCAGGTTATTTTTCAGCCTTGACTGACTCAGAGTACAGTTTCATAAATGATTGTGACTGTTAGTAAGGAGGAAGCAGCACACTGCAGTGCTAGACCAGGAGTAATGAGCAGTGGAGAAGCAGAAGGAATGCCTTACATTGGCCCTACTACTGAATGCAAAACCTTGCCCTAAACCCCTTTCTTTTCTCATCCACCATTTTTCATAAATTTTCTTCTATACCTTTCTAATCCTTTTCATCGGTGCTTCTCAATTGCTGGCTCTTTCATTAGATTTCTCCTGCCATTTCCCATATCTTTACTGCATGAATAATTAACGAGTTAAAATAATGAAATAATTTTCATGTTGTGATTCCTAGCCTCTGGAATTAATTCTGTGTTGCTGCTATGCTTGCCATTCCCTTCATCTTGTATTTATTGTGTCTGGTTGCTGAGATTGCATCTATTCATATGAGAGGGAGAGACTGACGCTGACTCTATGCACAGCACAGACAAGTTCTGATTGAGGCTTTCATACACTACAGTAATTTTATGTGGCAGTTCATTTTTAAAATGCCCTGAGTTTTATGACCAATTAACTTTTTCATATGTTCTAGTGTAAAGCAACGTTGGTACATCGTTCAGCAAAAAGGTCATAGCAGCTTATTTCATGGCCTGTAATTGTCTATGTAAGATCTAAACAGAATAATAGTTTAAAGTCTCCATTAATTAGATTGTCTTAAGTCACCAAAAGTCAATTTTTCTTTGTCCAGATGATGTAATAGTATGTTTTGTGCTTTGTGTGAACCTCAATTTTTAGATGCTATCTTTAAAGAGAAATTGATTTGAAAAGAGATATTATAGCTATATGCCCAGGTTGGGAAATATTGAATTTTAACCATAAAACAAATTTTCAAGAAGCCAGCATTAGTATATGAATATTCAGTATTCTATATGAACTAATTATGCAGCAATAGCATGCAAATACAGGTTGTTGGAATTCAGAGTGTTTTCTGTAGGTGTCTGTTTCAGCAGCTTTCCTGAAAAAAACCCCTATTTGCTAGGTAAGTCTGTTTTTCTAGGTTGTTTGAGAAAAGCAACAGTATCCAAACTTGATGAATTCTGAGTCAATAATCTCAGTTTTATGTCAATGACATATCATACAAATAATGTAGTTTTTCTCACATGTCTGTTCTACAGTTTTGGCATGTGGAAAGCAACGCTGAGAACATCTGCATTGTGAATCTTTATTTCTTCAGTTCTTCCATTTTCTGAACAGCCTACAGTGGAAAAAATGCTGATAATAGAATTTGTTAAAACAGTTCTCTATCATGTCAGTGACCATTGGCTTCTTGTTTTCTTGTCTTTCCCTCATCACTTGGTATCTGCAACTTTTCACTGGTTTTCTGCTAAAATTGTAGATTTCTACATCTACTCAGTAATTTTCTTGCATCGAAGATCTCAGATTCATGACTGAATTTCCAAGTCAGGCCAGGTTATGGTTCACATATATTAAACACCTTTTGGATTCGACTAAACCTGTTCTATTCACTTTCATTCACTGCACCTGCATGGGAATAATGAGTAATTTGACAGCTCAAATTAGTTTGGTGGTTTGCTTTTTTTTCTGTTTCTCCCAGAAACGTGAAACCAGAGTAGCTTGGTTGTCCTTTACTGTATAAATTTTTGTTAACACGTGTCAGTATTTTCCAAGTGAATTTATACAGTTGTGTGTCTGAGATACAAATTCATGTGTCTTATGATTGAAGGAAATGTAGTGTGTTCTACTAGAATGTCTTTTCTTTGTAAATGAAGGCATGGACATGCTAAAAATTTGAATCTTAATCTTGGTACTCATACTTCATAAAGCATTTAGTGCAAATAATCTTTTGTATGCATTCACAGCTGAATGAAATGTTCAATTCTGCTTGAAAAAAGTCTTATATAAGCAGGCACAAATGCATGGTGTGGGCATGCACATGCATGTAGGGTCTCACAAGAAGCATATGTCTGGGACCAGGAGTTGAACACAGACCTCCCAGGTTCTAGTTCAGACTTTTACATAGAATCCTCACAGGAAACCTTGAAAGAGTTTGAGTTTCATCAGATTTGAAGTTTTCTTCAGTTTGTTCTGATTATGTCATTAAAAAGTAACTGCCGTGTAAATAAGCACCCTGTGTAATCCAACAAGGCAGCCTGCCAAAGACAAAATATCTTATTATAAAAATGCATTTCTGAGAAACTAGATTTTGGGGTTAGTTGGAGTGTTGTTTATTTGTATGTTTGCATCCTTGCTGTACTGTAAGGAATTTGTAGCCAAATATTGTTTTCTTTCTGGTTGAAAATAAATTTGTGGCTGTTATCTTGTCTTCCATGCCCTCCTCCCTTCCATACCCTGAGAATTTTTTACTTCTGTTATAGAAGCCTGACTCCGGTTTTCCTCCCACTTCCCCCCTCTTTGTACACCTTTGATATGGCAATCTGATTTATTATCTTCCTGACCACACTCCCACAATAATTATAATTAGAGATTCTTGGAGTCTCCTTTGTATCTCAAGGTAGAGGGTGAATTCTTTTCTCAGCTCTCTATTTTTTCAGCTTTTTCTCAGCTGAAGTTATGAAGGAGCCAAGATTTGCAGTAGGCCTTTCTCTGTCTGCATGAGCATCAGAAAGAGTATGCAGCAATGAGAATAATAAAGAAATGTCTGTATTAGTAGAATATTTTACTGTTTCTTCCTCTGCTTTCTTCTGGATAAGATACATGGAAAGAAAGACACTGTTTCCTTTACCAGTCATAGGGATTTTTTTCCTGTTTCTCCCCCCCCATGACAGACATAGCTGGAGGCTACTCCGACTAATAAAACTGGATATTTAATACATGTGAAATACACCCTGTTGCCCCCTTTAGGGCAAGGGGTCAATTCTGTCCCAAGGAGTAAAGAAAACCAAAGGAAAATGTACAGAAACCTATTCCAAGGCTGTGAGGGAAAAAGTTACAATGGGAACTCTGAGTCTTCGGTAGGTGGATCAGCCTTGGAACAGAAAGGATTTAGAAACTTTGTGTGAGGTTTCTGTCTGATGTGATGGTTCTTAGTTGTCTTAGGAATGGAGGTACATATGGTGTTGGGATGATAGCAAGCAAGTAGTTTCCTGAGGGTCTCAGTTATATCTAGATCAGAAAAAGTTAACACTCTCACAAAAAAATGCTTTGAATAGCATAGTCTGGTGGTGGAGGAACCGTAGCTGTCACGGCAGGAGTGGCACTGGCCTGTGTTATTTCTTGCTTTGTGTTTGTAGCTAATACACCCCATATATTGATGCTGTAGTGGATGGCATGCTGAGGAGGAGATTTCATGCTTAATCAGGCATGAACTTGCACTTCCATTTTCTTAAACTTTCCAGTGAAGTTCAGGTGCCACAGTAATCTCCTGAAATGTGTATGTGTGGCAGGGGTGTGTGTCTTATCAGTAGTGCCTTGTCTTTTCTTTTGCAGCGGTAAAGTCCGGTAACCAGTTTTCAAAAAGCCTGTAACACTTAAATTTCCTTGATTATTACCTGTGGAATTTTAGACTTCAGTTGCAATAATTGAGCTTTTTCTGGTGTTGGGCAAAGAAAAATCTGTACTTTTTTATGGCTGCAGACATAGTGTGAAGCTGCTAAATAATTAATGTCTATGTATGGATAGTAAAGGTCAGGTTTTTTTGATGCTCTTGTTTATTATGAGATCTAGACTGTACATTTGTTATGGAGTTCTGCCATTGTTCTGCTTCTTCTGTTGTGAAGTCTGAGCTACATTTCTTTTAGCATGGTGATAATAGGAATTTCTGCACTTTCCACTGAATTTATATTTAATAAGCTTTTCCTAACTTGTTTTCATTTGGACAAAATAAACCAATAACATTTTTGTCCAGATAAAACACTTAAGTATTTAGGTCACAAATTGGCAGACGCAATGGTAAAGCTTTATTGCCTGAATTAAAAACAAAAAATAGTCTTGAGTTTTTAATCTTGAGAAGCTCATAATGTCCCAAAAATTAAAAAAATTGTTTGTCCCCTCAGTGTTTTTTCCTTCTCCTTTCAAAAAGGACAGTGGTTGTCCTCTGCACCTAGTACTTCTGCTTATATCTTTGTTGCTTCAGATTATTGCAGGAGTTTTGCAACCTACTGTAAGTGAAGACTAGAAGTCAAACCTAGCAAATTTCAGGTACTAAATTCCTGAAGTTTTGTGTTGGGCTTGTACTTTGTGATCGATCTGTCTTGACTTTTAGGCTCTTTTAAGGAGGGGAAAGGCTTCGTCTCCATAAGAGTGTTGAATGGCTGAAGCTGTGGTTACCCTGTGTTTATGCTTTTTTTTGTGATATTATGATGTTATTTTTGCCATGCGCTTGCTTCCATCTTAAGTTGAGGCCTGAAGGGATTTTTTCGTTTTTTGTTTTAATCAAAGGCTTTTGGTTAAAATTCTCCACCTATCACTTTTTGATACAATTGACTGTAAGTGAAACAATCAGCTGTGCACTACAAGGCTAATCCATTTTCATGAGCTTTTCAGGAAAGATTTGAGAGGATTAGACAAGGAGCTATTATTTATGATTGACTGAATAAATAGGAAAGATGATTAAGACTAATGAAGTTTAAGACATTTCTCATAATTCTTATGTTGTATTTATATGAGAACATGGGAAAGAAGCTACATGCTGAAAAATATGATTGTGTTGGAAGCAATTTCTTCGTCAGGAGATCAAATTTTTCTCTTATGCTGAGTGTGGGTGACAAAGGGTCTGGTTGAGGTGGGAGACGAAAAAGGTTGATAAGGCTAAAAAATACATCTTAAGATCCTTTCTTGGTGTAATAATCCATGTTACAGAAGGTTTTTGTTTCTGACACTCCTGAAATTAAGATTGTTAAAGTTAAGTACAATGATTTTTGTGTTTAATGTGTCATGAAAAACAGGAGGGCAGTTTTTTTAATTCTGCCTTGACACGTTGTAATGCTGTGCTTGGTGCTTGGAGAGGCTTTGTGGTTGATGATTATTCTTGACAGGAGCCATAGTTTTTATTACTAATATTATTTTAAATGGAAATTCTTTTTCAGGTAGTAGTTTTATTTAATGTCTGCAGTCATAGTTCCAGGGTGCTTTTGGTGTTAAATGTAAGCAGTATTGCTTGAGCAGTAATTGCATTTAGCTGCCTATCTTTACGCCTGCTCTAGTGCTGACAGTTGCACTCTTCTGACCCTGTGGAAAGCTGGTTTGCTGAGCTGCAGCAGCAGAAAGCCCTTTAATTTTTGTAGCAGTAATTTTCTGCTCATTTGTCTCTCCCTGGTTTTCTTGCAGGATCTGAGGAGAGTTGCTGCAAGGGAAGGAGCAGGGATATGCAGACAGAGGCCACCCAGTGTGTGGCAACACTGACTCAAGTTGTTTCCATTGCAGTTGGAGGAATCTCCAGAGCAGCTGAACTGTTGGAATTGTTTTACTTTCTCAGCAAACAAGAGTGGGCTGATTGATTCCATGGTGTTTTTCAAATTAAGTAATGCACTGTATTCAGGTGTTTAGTATTTCCAAAGAGGTATTTAGTATTCAGGTGTTTAGTATTTCCAAAGAGGTGTTGTGCGCCCTGTGTCTTTTATATATTATTACTCACACAGCTTCAAAATCTGTAATTTCATCTTTATTAGCTGAGTCCATGGTTCTGTGTGTTTCAGATATTAGATAGACTTGACTTGATAGCACATTTTAAAAGGACTATTGATAACTTTTGTACAAATGCTTGATTAAGTACATTAAGTCAAAAGAACTTATATTCTTTTTTTACCTGTAAAACATCCAATTTCAAAATTTGGGTTATTTGACTTCAAAATATGAAAATTTTTAGTTTTCTTGTCTGTATGAGTAGTGATTTAGAAATAATGTACAAATGAAAGGTTGTTTTAATGTGAAATTGAAGTTGTCTTTCCTCTGCATATTTTTAATGAAAAGTAGCTATGGGTGCTACAGTTTATAAATGAAGTGTGTGAGATCATGAGGCTCAATCCTGTCATTCGTCTTTTGAGAATTGTTTAGCATTGCTAGTGTGTGTTTGTATGTGGGAGTGCATGTGTATATATAAATATATAGGTATATATGAAAATGTGGTAACTGAATAAGTATATGGTGGGTGCTGCATCAATTCAGAAAAGTGTAAAAAACGGTATTCATTGTAGCATTTCCTTCCATGTTGTCCTGTGTCCATCAAGTCATGGGACAAAATAATATCCTAAAGTTAACAATTTTGGGAATATTTGTTGCTCTCACTTGAACTTTCTAAATAATAAGTTTTTACTTATTAGATTGCTAGCATTTATCATTTATAGTGAGGTTTTAGAAGCTTTTGGTCAGAATGACACATTAGTTTTACAGTTGGGAGTACTTCAGGATGATGTCAGGTAACTCTCGGGATTCTTCTTAGTCCTTTTGGTTTTCCTGTGATCAGGTTACATGTTGTTAGAGATCTCCTTCAAACTTTATAGAGCTTGCCCTGAAGCGTATCTTAGGCCAAGGGCAGTCATACCATAATAGCTGTTCTTTATGTTACTGGGTTGCCAAGTCAAACAAATCTGGATTGACTGTGTACATGTGTGCACAGTTGTTCAGCCATCCATTTCTGCTGAATTTAGTAGAGCACACAGTATGCTGATTATGTTGATTGGCAGAATTATTTTGAATCGTGTCCTGAAATGCATTCAGTCCTGTGGAGGTATTTGTTTGTGGGTTCATTAGGGGCCTGTGGGGAACTCAACCCCTGGCCTAGGAGTAGTGGCCTTGAGCGAGTTGGGATGCCATACGCTGTCTGCCCAGAGCAGCACCAGGAGAGCATTCCTGGAAACTGTCAACATACAGGAGATAAAATAGGCTGTACTGCTGATACATTTGCTGGATCGTGATGGAAGAGAAGAAGCTGCAGCAGTAAATGTATTGGCTTCCATTTCGTACATGCTGGCATTTGAGAAGAGAATGGATCTGTAGCAGATGATGGCTCCACAGTTGAAGTAAAACTTGAGGATGGAAAAGGTGATGTGCATAGTTCTCCTCTCTTACTAGCTCTTCATCTTTGCTGTAGAAGATACCTCATGAAGGTTATGCCTGAAATCTCCTTTGTAGTACTTGTGAGAGCAAAGACTGAGGACTGACAAAAGGCAGTATGAGAGATGTGTCACCAATGCCTTTTGGGGTTTGTTCCCCTTGGGAGAAGGTGAAGATCAGATAATTGTGTGATGTGCACGATAAGAGAATATTACCCCTGCATGAGATTGTTGTGAAAACAATATGGTTTTGTTGAATGCACACCTTGATCTGCATTTGTTTCATCCATTGTATCTTCTCCCCTCTGCTGCCTGCTTTGTAACATTGCTTTCTTAGTGTTTCTACATGGTGGCTTAAGCCCAGATACAGCCTCTCAGAAACCTTCTGTGAAAGTTTTAGGTGTCTTTATGAGGTCCAGTGCTTTGCTTCAGTCTAAAAGTGCCAATGGAAATGTTTGGTAAATAAAGAAGATGGATCTGTTGTGCAAGTATAAATTATTTGTTAGGGTAATATGTATGTAAAATACACATACATATTCATATGTAAAAGTGTTTTAAGCAGGTCTCTGCTCTTTAGGGATTCCACTGATCAGTGCTTTGGGAAACAGGAGGAAGTGGCTCTTGTCAGGAAGAGTAAGCTGTGAGCTTTCAAGTCTTCCGCGGACACCTAGTTGTGTGTGTTGTTATGTAATGGTGGTGTATGCTTTCATCCCCGCTTCTTGTGACCCAATATTCTTTGCAGGTGGGTATGGGCTGTGCCACTAATTCTCTGCAGGGAATGAAAAAAAGATTGTGTCTGGAGTGTGGCAGCGCCTACACAATAGAGGCCTCCAGTGAGGCAGTAGTTGCTGAGTTACGGTTTCCAACATTCAGCTTGCTTCTCAGTTGCTTCTTCAGCACCTCTGTATTAATTTTCTCGTCTGTGTTGAAACCATATAGTAGCCTCTAGCACTTTCAGAGCAGTGTGACAGATTTTACTCTTCTGTTCCAGTAGTCTTTTAGGCCTCTCTTGGATCCTCACAAGGATGTGAACTGTTTCACATGTGTCTGGTCCATGGTGTTTTCTTATAGGTGCTGTTATTATCTGTGCCTCCAGTTTGGGGCCCTGTGCAGCTGCCTTGTCTTGAATTCCAGCAGATCCAGGACTGCTGCCTGCATGCAGCTGGGTTAAAGGGGCCATAATTCACCAGCAGCTTCAGCTGTCCTGCTTCTGAATGATGGGCTGACTTTGGGTGGGTGCAGATGTGAGAACTGTGCTCTGTGGAGTGACAGCATCTTTCAGAGTGTGGTTGTTAAAGTGCTTAGTAATTTGGGAGGAGGGGTAGTTTTTACTTAGGGTTGAAGTGACTTGAAAAAGCAAGGGCACAGGGGAAGAGAAGCAATCTTGGTTTTGGAAGTGGACCTCATTCTACTGAAGGTTCAGATAGAGACTTTGTTTACAGTTTCTATTTTCTGTATTTTTTTTCTGAAACCATACTCTTCTTTTGACTGCTGTCTCAACATCCAAGTCAACCAGTAGAGAGTACAGGCCTGAAGTAGCTTACAAAGGGAGACTCTGAAAATGTGATTTCGTCCTTAGTCCACAGATCAGTGGTTGGAAAGGGTTTGGTAAAAGGGCAGTGATATCCAGAGGAAGCTTCTGGTACAGGTTAATTAGACCCATAACAAACTGAAATAATTCAAAGTCAAGTTTCATTGTTGACCTGGCAAAACTTGGTTATATGCAGAAAGGGAATTAATATCATATCATGTCATTGCAGTACTTTTTCGATACCTTCTCTTTTTTATATTCAATCCTAGGCATCCTGCGAGTTTTTACTGTTTTATCGGTCCATGGTCCTACATATTCTGTTTCAGGAAGATAAAACACATTAGTGAAAATTCCTTGGTGCGTTCAAGAATGTAATGTTTGGGTTAAACAAAGATGGGGGATTTGCAGTTTGCAAGGCAGATGAAATAGTTTTGCTGTTAAAATAGATAATTAGTGGAGTGATTATGTTCTTTAGTTTTTGTGTTTGCAGGTCTAAATCTTATGTATCTAAATACTTTTTTTTTTTCAGTTTGCATTTCTGAGCTAGCTAGTTACACTTGGCCAAAATGTGCATGGGTTGTCTGCATTTTAAATCTTTCTCAGTACTATTCTGAAAAATAATGCTACAATAAAATTAGAACTCAAAATACTGTTAAACCTCTGTTCTATGGCTGAGAAATTGTACAAGGATTGTAGGTGAGATAAGGGACTTAATTTTCTCTGCCCTAAAAGCAGTGACCTCTCATGTCCTGTGTGATCTGGTTGAAAGGCACTGCTGAAGTCATCTTCTTCAGCATTTCTGTTCCAGCCTCAGCTATGCAGACACACAGAAGTGCATCCTTTCACTTAGATGTTTCTGCAGTCTCTTCTCTTTCATAAGTTCCCTTTCCTTGTCTTAATGGCTCTCCTATAGGCTCTTTTGTCTACCACAGAAAATGACAGTTCTGCTCCTATAATTTTGAGGGAAAGAGGGGCTCATGCTTGCGGAAGAAGGGTCTGGTTAGTCTGTAATCCTGGATTTGATGCTGCTGTTTGAGATGGAAAAGGGTTGAGAATGAAGGCAGTAGTGCAATAGGCATTAGTTCTGGCCTCTTTGGTGTTGCTTTCACTTTTAACTGCAGTGTATTGCTTTTTCATTGAATGAAATTAATATGTTTAGGCTTATTTGTGAAAAATTGCTGTTAGATAAGGGCATGTCTTTGATGATAGCTTTTTAATGCTGTATCTCCAAGATTTATTTAAGCCTCCAGCAACAATCGTGGGTTATTCTAATTACTGGGAATGTTTTTTGCTATGGAGAGCAATATGATATCTTCTTCTGTTTTAGACTAGAAAACATCTCTGGTTTTAAAACAAAATGTTTTCTTAGTATTCCATAGACATTAAGAGACTGTTGGCATGATAAGCAACTGCATTTATCTTTCATGAATGTTCACCTTCCTGAGTATATTTCAAGTATTTAAGTATCAACTTATTTTTTGACTTGTTAGTAATCATTTTGAGGACAGGACTGCCAAGTTGCTTGTTCTTAAGGTTCTCAAGCAGTGTTTGAATGAAACTGGCTAGTGGACAGATGCGTAAGGTCTGTGCTTGATAATGCTTCATTATGTGTGTGAAAACTCCAATAATTTGTCCTTCTTATTCACAAGATGAAGCACATAAATTTAGCATCTCCTACTTTCTTGTCTAAGAATGCTGGTTTGTCTTTTTTTTTTTAGCTTCGCGACTTCAACTAGAATTCATCAAGCAAACATGGTATTTAGAAGTGTGAGCTGTACTTTTTGATATTAAAAACACAGAGGTAAAATATTTCAACAGCAGTGTGAAGGAGAAAAAAACCTGAATGTGTAAAACTAGTAGGAAGGCCAAGCAAAAGGCATAGCTGAGCATGTCATTTAAAAGGAAAAAAAAAATATAGGCATGGAAGAGGATTTTCATGGGTGGATGTTTCACGTATTTGAGACGGGAGTTCCTGTATAGTGGTGTTGAAGAACTATGCAGTCTTTGCTCTTGTCCTTTAATTCATTGTAAGAACACAGAGGTGGCCCAAGTGCAGCCCTCTGGTTTCTGTTGGCGGTGGTAAAGGGACAGACAAGGTTATTTATTAATTGTCTCTGTCAGGCACACACTTCAACAAGAAATAAAGGCATTAAAACATGGTATATGTAGATGGACAAGTGTTTTTGCTTTTTTTTGAATTAAGAATTTTCAGGTTTGCTACTTTAAATTGTCTTACAAGCATGGATCAAATTATGGCAAAAAGGTACCTTCTAAAAGATGATTAAGGAGTTTTAAGTATTCCAAGAGCAGCTCTTGAGGCTATGGGGCACAAATTAATTCTAATTAGCGCATAGTGGAATGTGTCATTGAGGTTTTTAAAACCTGTTCTATATGGTAGATATACCAGCATGTTTTTCGAGATGTTTCGCCATGTTAAAATCCACACACCACCTGGAGCGTTCTTCTTTAAATTGCCAGTCTGCTTTGTGATGTGTATCTCCAAATCCAGCTGACAACTCAAAGTGCCTGAACATCTGCAGTGACCACATTACATAAATGTGCTGGCACCGCTGTCAGTTCCTCCCACGCATTCAAATGAAGCTGGTATGGATGTACCGTATCTTTTTAATCAGCTTTGTCCGGCCATCTAGGTGATTTGTCTTTGGGAATGATGTCAGTTACTTAAGAATTTGTGGTACCTCATGTATAGGCAAGGAAAGTGCTGTTATAAGAGACTGAGCAGGAAGAATGAAAGCTGAATAAGCTGGTGATTAAGGTATTTTCTGGCAGATGAGATCTACATCATGTTTTCAGTATTGTCTCTTTCTGTAAAAACTGTTTTCAGGGTATGCAGGTAAGTAAGAAAAAAAAAAAATTTCTAAATTGAACTTCTAGGCTGGTATTTTTTGGTGGTGTCTGTTATTTGTTGTTTGGAGAAGTGAAGTAACTGATTTTGTGGGTAGTACTATCTCTGTTGGTATTGTTTGGAATACAGGTATGGCTGTACAGTGAAAGTTTACAGAGCAGCATTCCAGAAATTGTATCTGGACTGATGAATGTGACAACTCCAGTTGCAACTTGAAATTTATTTTTTTTTTTTTTTTTTACTAAGAGTTTCCAAGGTCACATAAATTAGTTAAATGCTTTCCTTAGAAGTTAACCCTTATACCTGTTATGTAATATGATGAATACGTTATATTTGCAGATGATAATGATTTAAATAATTTGATTTTAAAAGTGCTTTGTGTATCATGGCAGATAAAAATTATTTTTGTATCCTATTGCTTTCATTTGAGTACAACAGGTGCAACATCATAATTGCAGCTTTTGGAATTTACCTTTTTTTTTGTGCCTAGGCTTTTATTCATGATAGTGGAGGTCATAGTTTTTATCCAGTCACTCATTTTTTTAGCTTTCATTTCAAACTTGCATGTTTTCAGGAACTTAATACTTCAGATAAAATTCTCAGTATTTCTGTAGCTATTAACTTTTGTTAGTATTTTTCTGTTGATGAAAAAAGTGGAAGTCTAATGCCTTTAAATTGCAAACGTTGATAGATGTCATAAAATTAATGGATGATTATTATGTTTTCAAATGTTTTGGGCTTTTAAAAATAGGTTTTTATCTTAGCCATTCTGTTATGGCCAAGTAAATTATTCTGGTAGTATTTTGGCATGGGTTGGTGCTATTCCTGAAAGCAGTCCCTTGACAGGAGATTTCTAAGAGACTTTAAGGATCTTCACTTTTGGGGGTGGCTGGGGGATAGAAAAAGCCTCACTAATTAATGCCTAACTACATTTTTTTTTTATTGTAGTGAAGAACTTTCTGTGGGTATTAATAATGTCAGTTCCATCTGTGTGTCAGCACACAGAGTGTTCTTTTGCCAGCACAATGAAGAACCTAATGTAAAGTCATCACACACCTTCAGAATCTGGCAGCCTTGACATCTTGGAGGCCTTCATTGTGTCATATGAGTTCAGCTGTGGGCTGTTGATAGTTGCAGAAATCTAGACAGGAGTGTGAGAGAGAAAAAAAAATTATGTCCTATTTGAGTGGGGTTTTGTAGATTTAAATGGCAGCTATATCAAGATACTGAAGATAGTTTTATCAGTTTTGTTAAAGATTAAACTGTGTTTATAGGTACTGAATTATCCTTTTATATCAACACATGTAATGGCCATGCTACTTTACTGGTAATAATTACAGAATTGATTTGCCTTTTTAGAGGTATTATAGTTCTTGGCTATTTGCAAAGCTCAGGATACAAATGTGTGTAATGTTTGGAATTTTGCATTTTTTTAGCTTTTTTTCTCTTGATTTGGTGATTTTTTAATACTTTAGTGTTGAATACTTTTTGGTAGCTTGCCTGTCAGTATTAACCATAGATGCAAAAAAGTGTTCTAGAAAGCAGGATATCTCCCTCCCAGCTGTTTGTCTGTGTGTCTTCCAACCTACTCCATAATTTTTTCAGAAACATGTATTGGCATCAAATATGCCAAGTTATTATTAGCAGGACTGTTTTCACTTTAAGGGACATCACTGATATGACACTGATTTGGTCTGATAGAGTTTGATACCACCTGCATTTTGGAAAGAAAAAGTCTCTTACCTACATTGAAATCATGCAAGTGCATATCAAGGAAGTGAATCACCTGGTATTCTCTGCTGGATAGAGGGGTTTGGAATCAGACCAGCCTCCTGCACACGTGTAGCAGGCTTTGACATGCACGGATTTAGCACATACATGGAGGCAGTTCCCATATTCTTAAGCTCAGAGTCTGTTCTAGACTTTTTAGTGTCAAATGATCTGAGTGCCCAGAACTTGCTGATGTGCTTGGCATGACACCAAGTTGCCCTCTGAAGGGTTTTCATATATCTGGCACTTCAGATTGATAAATACAGGAAAATTGGATAGTTACTTTTAAAAAACTTTACCCAAACTGGTGTGCTGTTGCATATGCATGCCAAAATGGCAAATCAGAGGTGAAAAAATTCTGCAAGTTGCTTGTTGAGGGAGGCAAGAGCATGCCTGACTTCACTTCTGGTTCCCTGTTTGTGTGAGCTGTGGAGCTCCGGTTTCTTCTGGATTAAGCAGGTGGTGGTGGTGATGCTTAGCTCTGCCTGCAGGTAGTTAATTGTCATCAGCTAAAGAAAAGTCCATGTATGTTGTCTTCCCTTTCTTAGAATACACATGCTATTGACATTTATAGATTTAGGAATTTAGTCACTTCTCCCAGCTGCTGTGAAGAGGTGAGTTACTCTTCTGGCTTTGCAGAATGCTTGCTTCTCATATTTCAGGAGAAGTTTTTGTGCCTAACTACAAGCCAGAGGTGGGCTTCCCCTGCTTCAACAATGACGCAAATCCAAATGTGGTTCCTTGAAAATTATATTTCTGTCTCAAAGATTCGTTCAGACCTCTATAATCTCCCCTTTTTTTTTTTCTGTCTTAAGAGCAAAAAAATTAAGTAATGTTGGTGTTAAGCTTTCTCTCCTACTTTTAGTCTTATCCACAGTGTAACAAGGAGGCTTTCTGTTCAGTTGTTCATTGGGTTTCTTATGTTTCACCCTTTATGTTTTGCATAATAAAAATACTGGCAGTTATGGAAATCACCACCCTTTCAGTTTTAAAGGGACATTATCAAACTGTGGCACATGATTTATATACATAGTTGTCAGGAGAAAAAAAATAGCAAAGTATTCCATCAGGGGAGTTTATTAGAATATATTTTAGGTACAAAATGTCTAGGAAAAATTAAAGCAAAATAAATAAGTATGCTGTGATATTTGCTTAGAGAATAAAAACTAAATTCATCTTTTGAGGGGTTTGTGATGTAATTTAATTTATAGAGAGGAAGGGTTTGGGTGTTGCTATGCTACTTACTTAATATCGCCTATGGAATTCCATTTTATATGGAGTGATTACCATGAAAATATTGTGATACTTTCCAGTAATATCATCTGCCAGTGGAAAGTACCTTACTGCCCCTTCATGTGGTTTTGTGGGGGATATTGTTGTGACCTTTATAACTTTGCATTCAAAGACATTTTTTAGATTCTAGTTGTCTTTATTGTTTTCCCTACAAAAAGGGAAACGTATTAACATAAATAAGTACTGCTTGATGCAACCTAAAATGTATCCTGTGCATTTCCCGGATGTACACTGCTTTTCAAACAGTATTTTTCTGTAATACAATAATAGTCTTGCCTTTCTAATCCTTAAAAAAGTTACAATTCTGATTTCAAAGCTGTGTTTTTGTGGTCATCCAACTTTACTTGTAGAAAATAAATTTTTTTCCTCCAGTTCCTCATTTCAGGAGCCTTGCATTTGTATGAGCTTGTCCCACTCCTCCACAGCATGTCTGGATTCAGGAAGAGGTGAAATAATATATATTGCCTTAGGACAAGCTATATGTCAGTGAAAGGCTGAAAGGTATAGAGCAGAAGGGCAGCGAGCCTACTGTACCATGTGCCCATGGT
The DNA here is from genome assembly GCA_013397075.1 of Rhabdornis inornatus. Taxonomy (NCBI): domain Eukaryota; kingdom Metazoa; phylum Chordata; class Aves; order Passeriformes; family Rhabdornithidae; genus Rhabdornis; species Rhabdornis inornatus. Next base: position 1,258,596 of record VWZS01004048.1, read on the forward strand.
ATGGGGGAGGCTGGATCCAGGAAAGGAGTTCAGCTTGTTAGTCATACTTCTGCTTCTCCGGTGTTGAGTGTTACATTGAAACCTGTTTTGCAAAATTCGGAATGGAACAATGTCCATGCACTGAGGTGCCGGTCAGTGCCAGCCCTGGCTGTTGTACCCCATGCAGCATTGCAATCTCTCAGTTCAAGGTGGGCTGGAAGTACTCTTGTACCACGAAAACCAAGCCATAACCTGAGCATGAGAGGCATCAGTTTTTCAGATGAACTGTGCTATACCTGGGGATTTTTAAGACATCAAGCAGTTACTTTTTTTAAAAAAGGAAACTTAAGCAGTGTTCAGTTATTATAAAGGAGGCGACTCTCAAGCAACTCTGCAGTGCTCTTGTGGCTAACCTGTTCAAAGCTTTGTACAGTGTTGGATTTTCAGGATCAAAGGCATTTTTGGCATGAACTGTGCACTTGAAAACTTACTGCCATCATTAAGGACAGATTGCTTTATGGCTAATGCCCTGTCCACACTTAGCCCTGATTACTACATTACTTAAAACCCTAGGAGGCATTGTGTGCCTGGAGGAAACTGCTTCAGACTACTTCTAAACCCACAGTTTGAAAGATTTTTAATGAACTGTAGGGTTTGTAGATAATAGAAACAGCCAATCTAGTGTTGAAAGTTAAGTTGTTCCTGGAAAATTGTAAGTATCTCAGGTCTAGAAGGATAAAAATATATCAGTTTACAGAACTACCTTAATTTTTTTTGTGTTGTATTTTCTGGAAAAAGTTTGTACTCACCGGTTAAGAATGATTGCTTTAAATTTGTGCATTTGGTTCCAGCTTACATGCTGAGAGTACTTGTATATGTCTATATAAAGATTTATTTCTATATTGCTCAAGATACATTTTAAATGTGTTAGTTTTTGAAACAGATTTTTGTTTTCTATAATTAGAAATTTTGAATTATATATGTACTGTATATCTTAAAACACCAGAAGTGGTCTCTGAGATGATTGTAGAGTTTTTAATTTCTCTCAAGTTGTATGAGTAAAGTATATTCTGACCAATAGTTTCATAGTTTGGTTGTTGGTTTGTTTTTTTTCCTGGGTTTTTCTGGTTTGTGGTTTTTTGTTTTGTTTTGGTTTTGGTTTTTTTCTCCAATTGAAGTAAAACAGAAGAGCTGTGAAATAAGTTTTCTTCCCTTTTGGATGTAACTAAAGACAATCACAGCATTTAGGAAATATGCATTTCAATTGCCTCTGCAATCCATGTTAACATCCTTACACGAATGCATTGTGAGATTATAGTTTTTTTTAATGTTTTACAGGAAATCTCTGCATCCTTTATTGCTAAAAATGCACTTGCTTTTCTTGTGAAAAGCGTTTTTACCACACCTTGTGTTTTTTGTCTGAGAAGAAAGAAGGATTGGATGTATTTAAAAGACAGTTAAATGCCACTCTGGAGAAAAAGATACTTCTTATGCTTCCGTCTTGTAATTTCTTATTAGTATAGATATGTACATCATGATTGTATGCTTCTCATTTGTTGAATGCTTGATGTGAGATCTTACAGCCTGATTTGCCTTTCCTACCCTCTTCCTCTCCTCCACCCACTCTCAAAAGAGGGAGGTGCTTAGGCTGGGAAGCCATGCTTATGTGTAGGTCATATGTAATTAAAAAAAAATTAACAAATACAATTCTAGCAGTCTTAAATTGTGTATCCAGAAGAACTGATGTTTGGGCTCTGATCTTAATGCTGGGCTGGAGTTTGAGGATGGATACTTATTATTGAATCATAGCATGGTTTAGGTTGGAAGGAACCTTAAAGATCATCTAGTTCCATCCCCTCTGCCAGGGGCAGAGACACCTTCCACTAGCCCGGGTTGTTCAGAGCTCCATCCAACCTGGCCTTGGAGACTCCCAAGAGTGGGGCATCCACAACTTCTCTGGGCAACAACTTGTGAAGTGCTCTGATAGTTTTGATGAATGCTTTAGAGAAGCCACTGAAAAAATTAATTCCTCCTTTGGAGTTTGAGCCTTTTGCAGTATATGAAGCCTATTTCCATTTCAGACCTTCCATTTTTAAGTAAAGGATTATGACTTAGTAATGGGAGCAACAACCTATGTGCATAAATTGACTTGGGAACTCTGTGAAAAACCAGAATGGAGTCTTACTCTGGGTCTATTAAACAACAGCAAGTATATGCTGTTGGAGAATTGCTAGTAATCTTTATTTTTTTAATATTTTTTGAGATGAGCTTAAAATTAAGGGCATCATAAGTATGGATTATAATAAGTGGACTGTTTTGGCTGATGATTTGTTGCCAAGTATATCTTCAATGCAGGATATTTTCCAAAATGTTTGTATTGCTTGTTTAGAAGGACATGTCTGAAACTTCCTTGAAAGACATAAAATTACTTAATAGAAACATTTGTGTATCTCAAAGTAGAATAAAAAGTTCAGTGTTGAAAATGAATTGATGATTTTTAGGATTTTGCTCTTCACAGTTTGGAAAGTAAATGAAAGACTGAGAGTTGGGCTTTTCACTGGTGATTTCAAGGAGTTCTCTGGTGTGGTATGTTATTGGACTTAACGGAGGCTAATGGGTGTAGCCACAGTATGTGCTACCTTTCTTTTCCTGTTCTCCTACACTATTTGGTGGAATGTGATGCAAAAGAGGGGACAGTAGAATGAGAGTGAGTTGTTTGGAAAATTTTGATTAGAAGGATGAGGACAATTTGTAATTTTGTGTTGGAAGCAATAACGGACATATTGAGGTAATTCTGGTGGAGGGGGGCTGATTTATAGCATGGGAAGTGAGGTCTGTTGTGTGTGTCATAGGTTGGCTCCCCATGGCACCTCCAAAAACCCAGAGATCTTGAACTGCAGGCTGGGTTGCATTTCTTTCTATATTTCTTAGCTATGTGTTTGAGAGTAGTCTTTGCACTTCCAGTACTGTTCCCTTTAGGAGCAATAACATCCATATTCAGTAACTTATTCTAAAGCAAAAAATGTTTTTAATGTTTTCTACTATTCTTTTGTTGTCCATGATCATCTCTGTTTCTGTGAGTCTTAAAATTCTGTCAAAATGAGAAAGGCTTTAATTATATTGAGGTCTTGTGTCTGCCTTCCATCATATTTGGAGAAGTAACTGACAGCATATCCTCCTCTCCCCTGGAGAACGGGGCGTGTGGTGCTGTGCGCCTTTTGATCTGTGAACTCTCAGCTCTGACATAATGGTGAGAAGCCTGGAATTTTGCTGCAGTCATACAAGCTACTCCTTCCTCTCTTTCTCATACCTCATTTTCCAAATGTGTTTCAGGGGTTGCTTATCTGACTTAACTGTTTTTCTGCTCCTTTCCAAAAGTTCCTCCGTAAAATTAGTTCACTACGTTAATAAGGTAATTATGATCCAATATAACAGATTTCCCATTTACTGCCTAAATTATGTAACATTAAAGAAATTAATTGTGTCTTGATATTTTTAGTTTATTGTGCAGACAGCAGAAGTTTAGTCCTGCAGATAATCCTGTAGCAAGCTGAAATGGCTTCTTGCAGAATAACGGATGATTAGTGGTGTGGATGATTAGTGATGCCAAATTTGAAGACAGCACTGGGATCTGGTATTAAAAATGTGTATGATTTCCACATACCTGAAATACATACTGAGCTACTGGTCATGATTCTTGGTTAAAATGTAAGGTTTTGTCATTAGCTTGTGTGCAAACAGTGAATAGTAAGTGGACTAAACCTCAGACTTCAAATAACAAATTCACCCAGAGTAGCTATTTGTTGCCTCAATTAGATACAGCTTCAAAGTATATGCTAAGATTTTTCCACTACAGCTTTTTGTCTCTTACACAAGTTCAGCATGCCCTATACAGATGCTTAATTTGTATGCTGGGCCCTGTGATAAAGCTATTTCTGTCGATGAGATTCCAAAATTGTAGGCACTGATGTCAATGCAGATGAGGTTAGCCTAATTTGGTCAAGAGAGGGCTATGCCATGCAAAATCTTCTTTACATGGGCACATAAAGGCCGGTGCCAATACTGACAGGTGTCCAGTGGGTGGCAAGGAGTTTCAGAGATAAACATTCTTGTTGGTACTGCTACAATTCTTGCTTCTTTAAGAAACAATGTAATAATTACATGGCTGTTTTGAGCATCACGGCAGGATAACTAAAATGGAAATGGAACGTAGTTTTACAAATGTAAATCTTTTAAATTCTATTGAAATAACTTCTTTTCTATGCTTAATTCAATTTCTGTTTTGTATTAAAATCTTGACAATGAAAGTAGCGTTTTCTTGCCTTCAAAAATGGCATATTAAATTCAGAGGTGTACTTCTGTGTATTCCCTGTAAGAAAAACTATTTGAAAGTGTTTTTTAATTGTAGGAGGTCTTGGAATGTTGCAAATGTGATAAAGTGCACACTCAGGTTGAATAATGAGGTGTACAAGGACATAATACTTGAGAGAAGGCTGTAGAAGGATATTAGTTGTAGTTGGAGGAGTCCCTGGATTTTCTCCTCTTTCCACCTTTTCTATGTCAGTGTGTCAGCAGTGAAGTGTATCAAAAATGTATTTATCTATTAATAGAACACGTTCTTTGTATCCTTATTTCCATACCTTCTTCCATGCCTCCCCTAACAGGGTTGCAGTCATCTGTAGTTTTTTGCCTTGAAATTTTTTATTTGAGTTTTGAGCTTATAATTCTTCTGTTCCTTTGTCAGCTACTTCTTTCTTAGTACTGACCTTTTAGAAAAAAGTAAACAAAAAATCCTCTTTCGTTGTATTTCTTACACTGACACCTCCTTAATGGAAAGCTGAGCCTTTTCAGTGTATTTCAGTCTCAAACACAGTAGCCTTTTTCAGTGCAACACCTGCAGACATGAGGCACAACACTACTGAAAAGCTCTCTCTGTTTCAGGGTCAGCTTTATCTGTAGTGGGTGAGAAGCTAAAATAAGTATATTTGGATTTTGATGAAAAGTGTTTGGATGCATGGATTGCTGACAGAATATTAATGCAAGGCAATAACTACATGTTTAAAGCTGTGTAAATGTCTATAAAACATAAGATTTGCATGAAAATACCTTTATTGAAACTTCATTAGCAGGTTTTGAAAGCATTTGCTGTAAGAAATCTGCATTGGCTACAGGTCAGAGAATGAGAATTTAGAAGTATGTGAAAAAGGGTTGTATAGGTAGCTCAATAAAATGAAAAGTGGGAAGCTGGCAATAATATATTATGGCCTGGAAAGTGAGGGAAGGTCTTGAAATGGCAGGTGTGTGGCATGGGGAAGACTAGGATTTTCAGCTTGCTGTCTCATTAGAGCTTCTTCAAGTTTAAGGGATTCAGGTGAAATTGGTCAGTTTATCCTTAACTGGAAAACTAAAAGCATATTTGAGTATGGTGGGCAAGCAAATTCTGAAATAAATGTTTAGTGCAGATGCAGGTCTAGATGAATTTCCTCTAGGGAGAGCATTGTAGCAGAAACTGTAACTGCTGTGGTTTGGGTTTATATACAGTGTGTGTGGGTTTTTTGTTGTTTGATTCCTGTTTGTTTTGGGTTTTTGGTTAGTTTCATTTGTTTGGGTTTTCTTTAAGCTTGAAATGTTAGGATTTCTGTTTTTGAGGTGAAAGAAGTTGAATGTAGTTGGTCAATCTTTGCTGTATTTCATATACTATACCACATGTGGCTTCTTACTTTAGTGCTTTGCCTTTTTGTGATTTTTCTTTCACGTCCTTTATTCTTCATAAACTCTGTGATGAATTGAAGTTAATTATTATTTTCATTTACTACCATATTGTAAATTAAATACAATATTGACTCATTAATTTGACAGCAAATGGTGTAACCAGTTGCAGTGTTTGTCCTCTGTAGTTCCTCAGTTACTTTAATGGGAATAATCAAAATAGAATGAAAGCCAGACTTGATTTATTTCAGATGTTCTGTTGCTGTCGCTGCTTAATTTGTGAATCTTCCAGCTTTCCCCTTGAAATTTAATCTTTTTTGACAACCTAATATTTTTGTGTGATGGCTAGCAAGGAAACAGAAACAAAGATGATTTTATTACTGCCTTTCTAATATTTAACATACTGTTGAAGCTTTAGCATATGCCAGTGTGCCTAGAGGGCTGCTGAAATGTGTTAGGTTTTGCTTTGTGTCTTTTTTCCCTGTGGTAATTGTTAAGTTTTTTAAAATGAGATTTGAAAATTGAAAATCCTTGCTTAAGGTAAATGGTAGCTGTGTTGCCTGGGGAGTCTCAGTAAGTGTGAATATTTTAATTTTGTGTAAACTGTTCTTTAAATGCTTTCTACAAAGTGAATTGAAGTGTGCATGAAGGGGTTAAAGGTAGCTTTTAGCAGTGCTGGATTAGGAAAAACTTGCTAGACAAGAACCAGGCAGGAAGATATTACTCTAGGCTTAGAGAGAGGTGAGCCCTCATAGCTATGGGAGTACCCATCACTTAGTCAAATAGAGGCTCTTAGTTGTTACTATAAATTGTATTTATTTCCTTTTCCTTTTCACGTGTGAATGAGAGAGGAGCCCAGAGAGCAAGGGAAAAGGAGCATCTGACACTGTACCCTGACCCTGTGCCTTTTAGCCTTTATTTATTGCACTGCATTGCTCTCTTCTGAGTTCATGAGCTGGACAGACACATCTGTAGGAATTCATACATGAGCTGCTATGTGGGGAAGGCCCTGAGTGCTTCCTGTGCTCCCCCTACACACTTCTGGAGGCCCTGAAGAATCATGGGTGAGCTAGTAGTGTTCACATAAGTATAAAGGTTATTGGGAAAGCTTCTATCTGAGGCAGAAAGCTTAGACCTTGAATTTAGATGACAGACTTGTTGCGTCCTTTGTGTCTTCTGTTGATAATTTTTAAAGAATTATAACATACAACTTCTGTGACTTTAAGTTCTGTAATTTTCTTTGCTGGTTGTTGTGATGTGTTGACAGTGTTGCTGTGCCTTTCTGTGAGTTTGTAAACTCAATGTTTTTTATTTAGATTCCCATTTAAATATAGCACAGTAAGATGATCTTTCACTGTTCAAAGGATATGCTTTAGAAATAGAACATAATTTTTTTTATTCCAAAGTCTATAACATTGGTGGCTTTTCTTGTCACATGTTACTGTTCAACTGTTCTCACTTACATAGCCGGGTTACTTGCAATATGTGAAGTACGTGGGAATTGAAATTACTGTTTATTTTCTTTCAGTATACCATTCAGTCTTGGCTGGAGGTGTATTTAATAGTGAAACATAGTAAGTTAGAGCAGCTAAAAGTCAACTTCTTGCATCTCAACTTCACAACAGTCTGCTTCTACCGAGTGGATTGCAATCTTGAGACCTAGGTGGAACTTTGTCTCGTAACAATGATACAGTTCTTTAACTCTTTGAAATCACAGATGAAGGAATTTTTATTGAACTCTAAAATTGGCCCAGTTTCTTGCTGTGAATGAGCAGGTAGTGGTACCTGCCAGCAGGTGTGGGCAGATACCAGCAGGCTGCTGCAGATCAGTCCTGACTGAGCATCTGTACAACTGCTAGTGTGTTCTCTGTCCAAGGTGATAAGACTCACTACATCCAAGGGTTAAAAAACGGATATTTCCTAAAAAGTAAATGACAAATACATGTGCGTCAACTTTGTCCTAACCTTTTCGTACTTATTTTATTTGTTTGTTTCTTTAAAGAGGCTTTGAAAAAAGTGGTGTATAACATCTTTCGAAAATCTCTTCTCTGGAGAGAAGCAGAAATCTTAGTTCTGTGAATTTAAACAAAGGCCTAAAATGCCATAGTAAGTAAACATCTTTTGAAAACACGTGTCTGAATAAATCAGAAGAAGAATAATACTGTATTTTAGTGATGGGATTTGTTTTACCTAAAACATATATTTTAGAGTTTCTACATTTAAATTATATAAATTGGATTGCTTGTCACTGAGCCAGTTTATACCATATAACACCTTTTCTTGTGAAAGCACATCTAGCTAAAGAACTGAAGTTCATGATATGACAGAGGCACTGAGTGTTCTAAGTTGTATTGCAAAAGAGTAATTTTAAAGAGTAGACTTCTATTCAAGGAAGCTAAAAAAGTGTTCTTATATACCCCTCAACTACAATATGTATGGTTTTGCCTTTTTCAGTGTTACATGTCCATTTCTGTTAACCTGCAAAATCATGATGTTGAGCAAATAAGAGGAAGGGTTTAAAACAGCGAACGGAAAAATGCAATGTTTAATAATGTGCTTTTTTGGACAAAGATTTATATGATTTGTTTATAAAACATAGACTACCTCTTACCCCTTTTAAAAATAAAGGACACATAGCATGATCCTGATAGTTTTCTCTCACTATGTTGTGGTAGCAATAGAAAATTCACAGAATGGGTGATGGTACAGAAATGCAAGTTGTTGACTTCTTTCATTCATTGGGATTATATCTTTTCTAAAGGGGGTTTCTTTCCTTTTCTATCTTACTGAGGGCTGAAATGGAAGATTTCTAAAGCTGAAAAATATTTTTTAAGGGTATGATTTCTGCCCTCTGGATCCGTAGCTGCCCTTGACTTTCAAAGTTCATGTTTTGGAGTTCTCAGCCCTTGGTTTAAGATCAACTAGCCTTTTGAGCTTGGTTGCAATGAGTTAGGCAGTTGCAATGGTGATTTATATGGGATTGTGGTCCTGAAGGTGAATTTTGTTAAGTTTCTTGATTTTCATGTTTGCTTATGGCTTGCTACCTGATATGTGGCTTTGTTGATGAGTCACTGTCCCTGGAATTATTCAGAAGATGTGTAGATATGGCATTTAGGGACATGGTTTAGTGGTGGACTTGGCAGTGGTGGGTTTACTTGATGATCTTTCCAACCTAAATGATTCTGTGATTTTGTTAATAAACAGCTAGAGTTGTTGGAATCTTGTACCTAGTTGCAACTTAGGCTAACACGGCAAATCTTTTAAATAAGAAGCTGAATTTGAAGTTAAATGCTTAGATAACATTTTAAATTAAGGTGTAAATAGATGTAGCATCTGTAAAGGTTAGTCATTGTATATACATTGTGAAATTCTAGAAGTTCTGCTCTCAGTATCTATAAAAATAATAGTGCATTTTCTTCTTTTTTTCCCTTGAGTGCAGTGTTTAGTGGTTGGGTTGGGCTGCAGCAGTAGCTACCCACACTTGTTACAAGAATACTCATAGATTACCATTTAATTATTTTTTTTTAGTGAAATCTGCTGGAGAGATCACACATGATATATAATGAGACAGGGAGAAAAGCAAAGAAAAGATGGAAATGAATTGTGGTTTTTTCCCACTGTGTGCTGATGAATTTGTAAATGACAGGCTTATTCCTCTACTGTCATTACATGCTGTTAATATAGTAAAGTTCCCAGACTGGTTCACAGCAAGTAATAGGTCAGTCAGGAGTGTATCCTAGAAATCAAGCCTCTGTTCTGGAAGGGGGTGTTTGAAGGGCAAAGGAGACTCCATGGAGATTTCTTTTCTGGGCCAGGTGTACAAGTGCATGCACATAGAAATCAGGTCATTCTGGCAAGTAGGAGTGATAAGCAACAGGCCTCCAACTTTAGGATAAAAACTCAGTGATGGAGATCTACGAAGCCCTGCTGCATTTAAAATAGAGCGTCATTTGAGACCTAGTAGTGTTACTGAAATCTGGTGCGCTTGCTTCAACTCTGGATTTCTTGTAGGTGTAGGTATTACTGAAATGGTTTTTTTGGGGGTTGGAGCATTTAAAGACACTTCTGCACAAACAGAAGTTGCTAAGCTTTGTAAGGCAACCCTGAGTCATTCCTCAGGGCTGATGAACTTCAGGAAAATAAATAAAAATAGAAAAGTATTGGAACAGATGGGTATTAGAAATATACAAGTGAAATTGGGATCCTGTACTTGGATCAAATGACAGAATACGTAATAGGAAATAATGGGTTTCCACATGGAGCCTTGCAGATCTCTAGGATTGTATATGGAAATAATTGGAGCCTTACAAATCATCATGGTGTGTTAATTGGGGAGCTACTTTGAATGGGTAGGAGCTGGTCCCCTGTGATTCCTGTTTCCCAATGAGAGCAGACTGGTATCTTTAGCAAATTCCTAAGTGGAATCTTTGTAACAACTGTTGCAAGACCCTAGCTGCTTTCTCCTGTATTGGTAATGCATACTTTTCTTATCAGGAATAGCACGGAGAGATTTGTTCAGTAAATGCAAAATTGTAGCAAAACATGCCTTTGACTGCTTAAATTCATCTACAGTGCTGCATATCATCAAGTCTACGTTGAAGCCATTGGGGTATTTCTGTTTCTTTAGAAATGGTAAGAGACAGTAATTGCACTTGGACGTGTGAGCTGATGGTAAGAAGAGAGGAATAGGTAACGACTTGTATGATGTGAATGTTAGGTACTGTAAATTTTGCCTTACCAAACATGGTGTCTCTGCAAACATCAAGAAAATGGGCTTTAGAAAAACTGAAAAAGAATGTGTTAGAAAGCAGTAAAGAAAAAGAGAAGAATGAAAATGAAACAGCATTAGTAAATTCTCCCATTTTTAAAAAATACAATGCAATGTGTGATAGCTATTTGTTTTGGTTTGCTTCTTAGTTTCTAGATGAAGCTGAGACTGCTCAAGGGTCCGTGCAATCCCAGAACTGAGGGAGCTTAACAGGGAGTATGTTAACACAGGGAATTTAGTATTACCTCATTTTTATGTAGCCTTCTGCCTGTGGGTTTACGGTACGTATTAATAACCATGGATAATTTCTCCCACGTATTTGTAAAATGTAATTTCTTTCACTTTCACCTTGGAATTGTTAGTGGGGTTATTCAAAGCATCCCTTTTCCCAAAAGAAGCACTTTAGCTTCTGTGTTGATTTCTTCAACTTCTCATACAAATCAGTGCATTTTCTGATCTTATGCTGTCTCTAAATTCAGAATTGTGTTGCCAAAACAGTCTTTACATTTTCAAGCTGTAAATAAAACAGATAATGGTGTAGTGGTGCTTAACAGGTGGTCAAATACTTTTATTTCTGTGTTCTCATATTAAATCTATGCATGAGACAGTTTTAAGAAAACTTTCAGTAAGAGAAGGATTCCTAATTAAACCACTTAATGGTGGAAGACAAAAGAGGAAAGGGTGATCACTTTGTGTAGCTCTGTTTACTAAGGTAATGTTTTATTTCTGAAACTGGTGGAAGGAAGTGTTCCTCCATATACCTGGGGCAAGACCATGCACACACTCCAAGAACATCTTCATGTGTTTTGAGACAGGGAAACAGAAGACTTGTCAGGGGTTGATAATAGTGATGACAGAGAGGAATGCTTGACGTTTCAAAAACTATAAAGCTGTTTATGCAGGAGTTTTATTCAGAGGAGAGTTCCATCTTGAAGTAAATCACCTAATTGTTCCTGCTTGCTGTGCCCATTTGGTTGTTTTCTGGAGTGGTTTTGTTATATGCTAGCCAGGCTTCTTCCAAAGAAGTGAAATCATTTCACTCATTGTGTGCACCAAATGTGCCTTAACCCTCAATAGGGTTGTAGCGGTTTGATTTACTGGGTCATTTTTTGGCAGCTTTGAACCTCCTCTGGTAAAGTCTGTTCCAGGAAGCTGTAGTAAATATGGCCTGCATAAAAATAAACAAAAAAAAAAAACCAAAAAAAAACCCCAAAAATTAAAGCTCGTACAGTATAGGTGTAAAGATTCGAGCAGCAGCTGTGTTTTAATCTGCTCCAGTTGTGCCAAATTGTAATGCAAATATAGCCTGATGCCATTTATTGTGGGTTTGTTTTTTTTAAAGAAACATCAGACTAGTGGTGATTAATTGTCAGGGTGTTTTAACCTTGTCAACTGTTCGGAGGGGTCATATTTTTAAATCTATTTCTATTACAGTTTGTGTTTTATGTCGAACTTGACAGACCACCTTTAGATAAGTGCTGCATTCATTAACTGAGGTATCAAAAGGCCCATTCTGAATGTTCTTGCTTTTGGTTTTGATCTGACTGGTTTTCCAGGGCATGGGGACAGGGCAGAAAATAAATGGTTGGAATGTAATGGTTCTGTAGGGATTCACTGGTTGTGCTGAGGCCACGATTATAGCTTAAAAGATGTCATAGATATTTGGGCTCATGATATAAAATAAGAAAGGGCCCTATCCCACTTAACAAATCTTCTCCTTAATTTAGTAAACATCCACTGTGGTATGTATCCCCTTTTCCTGTGAGGAGAGGAAATTAGTTTCTTAACGTTAAAAAAACTACTCCTTTGCTGATTGTGTTTTGTGCGTATATTGGAATTTGCAATTGATTTTTGTACAAAAAAAAATTATAGAGCAGACTCTCCATATAATTTTGCTATCAGTTATTCAGCTTCATCCTTTTAAGCTCCTCGTTATCCTACACTGTTCCTTTTCATCCCCCACTGTAGCTCCTTTTTTTCCAAAGTATTTGAGATTTCTTTGTATTTCTGAAATGAAACACTTTTGTCACCTTAAAATGACAGAAATTAGAATGAATCTCAAGGCTGCACCAAGCATGTAGGACCACTTTGCTGCATAATCAGTGTTCTTGGAGGAAGTTAGACTGCTTTCCAGCCCTGGAAAGGGCTAGGGAGGCTGTAGCTAGGTTCAACCCTTGGAGCAATAAATGAAAGCCCCATGCCAGTTCAGGCATGAGCGTGAATGGCTAGAAAGACAGTATGAAGGATGGCCTGGTATTTAGTGGACAAAAGAAGTCAGACAATGACCGTTGGTTTGAACAATTACACGTATTTAATGTATTAACTTTCATTAACATTATTTACAGTATATTGCTATAAAAGTGATTTTTAAATATGTTTTGAAGCTCCGTTCTTAGTAGTTCTCCAGGTGGCAGAGATAGAAGGAACTTGTGAATATCACAAGTGGTGAAATCTGCTGGAAACAGGCTCTTCATAGCATTTGAAGGCAAGGCAGTATCCTGACTTAGCTCAGGTGTTTTGACTACTGGAGTTTGATCCTGTTGTCTGGCACACTTTGCTGTATTTAAAGATGATGAAAGGATGTAATCGTGGTTTTACATTTCCTTTAGCATTTCTGTGGGGTTTAGTAAGGTTTTACTGATTGGCATGTCCTCTGTTTGTAAAACTTTCTTGTTGAGTCTGGCGTTGGCAGCGAGAGAGGAATGGGGCAGAGCACATTGCAGGGGCTGTCAGGTGACAGCTGCCGCCTGCCTTGTGCCTCACTGCTGTGCCCTGCTGCTTTCAGCACTGGCGGCCATCGGGGGGAGATTATGCTTCAGGTATTTGGGGTGATCCAATGGGAATTGCATTGATCTGGTGTTTAGCTCTGATCCTTATCAAATGGATTACTTCTAAGGTAGGCCACTTTTTAAATCTCTTTTGACTAACTGGGTTTATAAGTAATCTGAGAGAAAACAAGTCACTAAGAACTTCACAAGTGCTTATCTTTCTTTTTAAAATCTAATTTGTCTTGGAAACATCATTTGCCATTTAAGATTGTGTTTCTTAAGTGTTCATATATGATTTTGTATCTCTTGACTTTTGCTTGCCTTGAAGTGGGAAGGAGTGTGTTTGTAGCAGTGCCAGTTAGGAGACGGGGGAAAAAGGGATCTGAAATGGCTTCTGAATGGCAGGAGTTGGCTTGTCTCTGTTACTAACAGATTTTCAATTTTATAGCACTTTAAAGCCTTTGTGAAAATAAGGAGAAACGATTTTAAACATAGAGGGAATAGTACAAATTAGTATTTTGCTTCCTGGACAGGATATCCTTTTTGTATTGTTGATTTCAGAGTTGCAGGAGTGGAAATACCAGTTTTGTTTGCTTATATGAAATATCTACTTTACTTACTTTGTAGCCTTTCCATTTGACATCCCTGTGTTTTGAAAAATGTGTGCTAATGTTAGGATTAAGTTTTTACTCTCTCATTCCAAAGAATCTAAGTATCCCCATAATGGATATTTGTGCTAGCAAATGTAGGCGAAATTGGTGTCTGGAGATGAGACCAGGCTCTACTCAGCATAGGTTGCATAATCTATAATTAATTCCAAAAGGAGGAATAAATTTAAGTGTAGGATTATGAAGGAGACCCAGAATCACTGGAGAGAATGAGGGAAACTGAAAAAAAAAATAGAGTTCCCACATTTATGAATAAATTTTTTGTTGCTGATACATGCTTCTAAAATTTTTGTAAAATTAACAAGAAAATCTGAACAAGCATGAATTTGAGTTTGTTGTGAAAACGAACTTTGCCAGGCATCCATGCCTGTACTCTTCAGTCATTGCCAATAACATGTTTCTAAATTTATTAAAAGCAAAAATGGTCAGGCTTAGTTGCTAGCTCTTGTGACAACTTTTGTCAGGATACCCAGTAAATGTTTGCTTGTGACTGAAGGTAGATTCCACAGATTTACAGCCTGTGTGCTAGACCAGTACATCATCTGCATTTTACTGGTATATTGTTGAACTGCTGGCTTTTTGGAACTTGACATAAAAAACCTGTTCGAGGATTGTCTAATCCGGTTTGGTCAGAGACTGTTTTAAGGTGGGAAAAAAATAAGAATTCCAGGTATCTGGCATAATACAGTTAGGCATAGTATTCTCTGCTATTTATGATTGTGGTTTTACATGTGCTAGGGTGGTTTCTTTTAAAGAATTACTATTTTTGTGTTCATCCTATTACCTATTTTGCCATTGCTATTGAGTCTTTCTGCTATTGTGATTTAGTTTCCTTAGGCAAACCCCTGTGTGTTACTGTCCTCACTTAAACCAATTGCTTGTGGTTTTTTGGACTGTACATTCTTTCTGATCAATTGTCAAGCTTTGATTTTATATATTTTATGTTGATAAAGCTTTGGATAAATCTTATGCCACATGATATACCTCTGATGTATACAAGAGAAAATAGCTTACAGACACTTGTGAGATATATGTATCACTAACATTGATAACTATCATTCAAACGATAGCTAAATTCAAAGATGGTTGCCATGGGTCTTAGAAGGTGATCATGTGAAATAGCTTTATATGGAAGAAAACATTAAAATTATCACATTTGACTATTTGAAGGAAAGATGTGGTTCTTATTGCTGATTTAATTTCAGAAAGGCTGGTTACTGCTGGTTTGATAAACTTTCAGAGTAATGCTTTGAATGCAGTGAAATTTTTAAATAGTTGTGCGACCATTTTGCAGTGGCTAACCTGAATTCAGTGTCAATTTGAGTGCTTGTAAAGAGCATTTTTCTGTGCTTTAGTGAGTTAAAAACTTGATGGTGCCTTTTGGAAAACTGTAAATCTTAGCATGGAACTTTTAAATACTTGAAATAAGTCTATGATACATGACAGTCTTGCTTTTGAAATTTAATAATAGTTGGAGAAATGAGGTCTTAACAAGTTTATCTTAAGACTTCTAGTTCATAAACTGTCTTATGATCTTAAATGCTTTCCAGCTGTGTATGTTTGAGGCAGTATAACCAATACATTGCAGTTGTCATGGTATAACAACTTCTCCATGCTTGTCTTCAGAGCAGTTGAGACTAATGTTCTGATAGTTCAGCAAAGAGCTTGGACTGCAAAGTCAGGTAGGTAAAAATACCTGCCTGGCTGTGTTGCTGTCTGTCCTCTGTCTTTTCTTTCCCAGCTTCTGAATAAACAACTGAGTAGCAAAATGAAGGTTGTATGGTCCATCAAAAAGCATGGATGGTTCTTTCTGATGGATGGTAGAGAATTTTGAAGGCCAACAGCTCTAGCAAGTTTTGTTAGAGAATGACACTGGGAGTTGTTTTGCTAGACAGTCCACAAGCTGGCCCTTGCCAAAATGAAGTGCCCAGCAGTAATGCTGATGCTGTGCTCTCAACAAGATTGGGAAGTCCATGTGATAAAACTGATACATCAATGGAAACATTTCTGTTTGACACAAACAGCAGCAGGTGCTCCGTTTCCAAGTGGTTCATGCAAATGCTTGTACTCCCAAGCATCACTGAAGCGGTTTCCCTTTGAAGATGTATCTCTGTACTATTTTGACACGTTGTTCCCATTGCATGGCCTTTAATAACTTTCTGTACTCTGTGAAAAGATGTTCAGAGGGATATGACTTAAATCTAAGTTCTGGTAGATACTCCCTTTGCATGTTTTTGCAGAATCCTTGTATCAGTGTTGTTCTTAGAGGATTAATGGATCTTCCAATTTAGTTTGAACTTCTTCCATTCACTTTGCATAAATATGTCTCAAAAGATAAGAAAAAAATGAAGCTTTTTTACAGTACTGCCCTTTGCAAGAATAAAGATACTCTAATGTGAAACTGAAGTTAAAGGTGAGGCTTTGAAAGTGGAAGTCCAGTATAAACAATCCTTCCCTGTCATCTTTCTGACATCCATTTTCACTGCTGAAGCAAAGCAGCCCACCCAGTTCAGGTGGCTGTGCTCATGCCTGGAAAGGAGCAGAGCAGTTGAGAACCAACCAAGTTGTTCTTGTGCTTGAAAACAGAACCTGCCCAAACACAAACACAGTAGGGTTGTCTTGTCTTTGGGCACTAGTAATTCTGTCTGCTTGCTGGAATGATGCTTATTTGTTTGATATTTGTACAGAGGGTCAATATTGTTATTAATAGTACAATCTTCAGGTAGACTGAAGAGGTGACACAGAGATTTAGAAATTAATTTTTATGCTAAATGAGTTAAAAATATTGACAATAACATGACAACAAATAATATTTCAAGGTGCCAGAAGCCAGTCTTAATCCATGAAGATTTCTCATCCAAGGTGTCTGTAGGGTGATTCAGTGTATGCTATAGTTGTCTCAACTGTGTAAGTAAGGTATATTTTTAGGGTAAGTACAGTTTTGGTGTCTTGACATAGGCTATAGAGAGTGGCCCTTTGATTAGCGATGAGGAGGGTGGCATTTTTGGTCATCAACAAGGGTAAAATCCTGCTGATTAAATTGTTTAAATGGCTGAGTGCTTTACAGTAGCTTTAGTTCTTCAAGACACGTTTGCCTTCCTTTATGAATTTGCTGTCTTTCAGATCATATTGCAGTAAAAGCTGAAGCATTAAATCTGTTTTTTCTGTTTGCTGGGTTTAAATAGTGGAATCTGGGCAGTATATCTTAAAGAACCACACACAGGGTATTTTAAATTACTTCTCTCTTTCTGCCTTTTTCCTCGTGTTTTTCTAGAATACTGTAGGGGTTAGAATAACAAATGCGCTGACAGTATTATTTGAAGTGGAAAAATAGGTGATGCACCACAACCTGCAGTAGATTGTTTTGTATTTGCAGGGTAAGCTGACGCAAAGCAATCCATGTCTGGATGAATGCAATATTATTTATTTATCATAAATTGCCAAAAAAACTCTGTACCATTAGCTTTGTCCTTTGTCTCTGACTGCCACCATAGTACTCAACCCCGTACCTCACTTATATGCCTGGTCTAAAGATAGAAGATCTGACCACTTATCACCCACCCAGCATCTGTTGGTGGAACTTGCTAATATGTGTTTTCCTCTTATCTATTTTATTATAACAAATTTCAATGAATAAGTATCTTAGAGACGTCAGTCCTCTTAGCAGAATTAGCTGAAATTGTCCTTCTATTTGTGTAGTATTGCTAGTGAAATTTATACAATAAATTGTCTCTATTTTTCCTTAGAGAACCAAACTTTAAGGTAATTTTACTAGATTTGATTGTTTCAAATATATCCTTGCAGAGCAAAATCACTTGTATAAGCAGTTACTATATGTTTTTAAAAATGTGCTTTGTATTTGATATCGTACATGGATGCACTACTTTATATATATTGCTTTATCTAACAATATTTTATTTAGGGAGCAAGTAATAGTTTAGAATCAACATATCAAAAGGATTTATTGTTCAGTAAATTTTTGTATATTGTTTTCTTTCTTGGCGACTAATGCTCCAGTTGTACGTGGGTCTTGCAGCTACATGCGTGCTTATGTTTCTCCTGTATTAGATTACAGAACTATAATGGACATGTCCAGAAATCTGTGATAGACAGGTGCAAATTGCAAGTTAGCACTAAATTACATCACTGATTGTGCCTGGTCAGTGATATGAAATGTTCCAGGCTGTTGAAAATATATTCAGCTGAGATTTTCTGAAACTCAGAGGCAAGTTTAATGGAAAACATTGAAAAATGTTAGTGAGAAGTCAGCATCATTTTCTGGCTGATGAGTTGTATTTCTGCCTTTCCCATTGGGACAGGCATAGTGCTGTGAGAAATGCTGTACCAACACATACTAAGGAATTATTTGCATGGTTTATGATCTTCCAAGGAAATATAGAACAAAAGCTAAGACAAAATATCAGCTCTGTACAGGGAGTTCTTCCTTGTAGTCTTTACAACAGCTGTTATCATTGGACCCCATTTGGAGCTAGGTCTTTTGGTCACTTATATAATTGCATATTAAGCTTACTTTTGGGAAAAAACCCCCAAACTTCTACAACTTCAAGTGTAATGTTTTATTTTTTGTTTTGGGATGAAAAATATTTTAAAAAATGAGTGTAATTTGGAATTTGGAGTTTTAGCACATCACTTGTACAGATCACAATGATTGAGGTTATGTATCTCTAGTCTGTTTTTGAGTTCATTCAGGTTGTTCTGTAGATAGATGCATATCAACAGTACTGCCTTTTTGCCTTTCCACATAATTTTTCTTTCCTTAATTTTCTTTCCTTCATAATTGTTCTCAATAGCCAACATTATTTTTCCTATTCTGTTTCCTGACATTGTTTGATTTCTTATTTTTGAACTTGCACATTTTCAGGCTGTGTTGTTTGTCCATGAGGTAGTGTTTCTGATGCACAGATGAAAAAATGGGTGATTGTGTTTGCCACCAGGCTGACTTTTATCTGAAGTTCTCCAGGTCATGTGGTGACTCTTGGTGGCATCAAGGACTTCACTGTCCTCAGTGTGAGAAAGAAGTATGGTGTACAGACAAAGGTCATAGGAGTTTCTAATGTGCACCTCCCACAAAAAATGTTATTTCTGTAAAGAATGAATTTTCTGAACTGTCAAAATGGAGATCTGATTGTGAAGGTGGTCCTCTAAACCTAGGATTAACAAGTAACATTAATTAAGGCCTTAGGAAGGGACAGAAGATGGTCGAAGTACAATAAAGCCAAGATGTGAGGCTGGGTGCTAGGTGGAGTCATGCTTTGCAGACTGTGTGATGCCAGTGAGAGCATTCCTCCAATTTTTAGCTGTTAGAGGCCCAGTTTGTGGCCCACTTTGTGGGAGACTTCCTGGATTTTAGCTACAGCAGTAGCTGAATATATATGAAACATGTGTCCCACGTAGATAAGAAATACAGCTTATGTGGGAGTATGTCGATGTTGTACATGGATAACTTGATGACTCTTCTGAACTTTTCTCATCAAATTTGAGATACTACTTTCTGGCTTTCTCTGAAATACCTTTATGTATAACATCTTACCTCAGTGATACCTTGCTTTGCCTACAGAAAATACAGGGTAGAACGAAAGTAGCACGTGGCATCCTAGGGCTGCAGTAATGGTGTAATTTCAGTTCTTTTACATCTTTTACCTTTGGAAGATGGAAATACCCCATAGGTAAAAGTAGATATATAAACCAGGAACTGCAAGTATTTGTTTCAAGTATGGTGTTCTAGATGGCCATGAGAAGCACTTTCTTGTGTCTGTGTAATCTCGTTCTACATCTTTTCTATTGTGAGGAATGATTGAGGAGCATTGGAAAGAAATACATGGAGGTTTTTTTTACCACACTCTGATCTTGCTTTTCATAATCATTTCACTACCAATTCCTATCCTTCCTTTGTCCCCTCTTAAAGCAAAATCAGTAGATATATATACTTGAAAGATGCATTTTGCGTGAAAGACACAATTTCTAAAATTATTGTGAAGAGGTAAAATGGAAATCTTTAATTTAATTAACTTTATTTTAATTTCAATTAGAAATTATTTGCTTCTAACTTGCTTAAAATACATTTTTTTTTCAGAGACGTGGAGCAATTTCCTATGACAGCTCTGATCAGACTGCGTTGTACATTCGTATGCTAGGTAAGCATACCATTTTCTATATTGCAAGTTCCAACATTTATGGTTGATTTAAATAATAACTTTTTTATCTGTCTGTTGAATTAATAAACTTACCATTCTTCTTCTCCTGGGTAATATTTTGGTTAGAATTTCTACAAGAGTTTGGGTTCTTTTGTGTTGACTTGGGGTTTTTGGTTGTTTGTCTTTTTTTTATTTTCTTTTTTGCTGAGTTAAACATTGTGTAGGATGTTTTACTCCTATATTAAAGAAAAAAGAAAGTTCCTATAATTAACCCAATGTGTTTGGTAAAAGTAAAGTCTTCTAAGTGACTCATGATTGGTCTTTCTGCAATGGAATTTGCCACCTCTGCCTGGTATCTTTCTAGTTAAAACTGTAACTTAGAGAACATTTGTTGGAGAGTTACTACACACTCTTAAAAACTTCAGTACTGAGGCCATGAAATGTATGAGGTGTTCTTGAAATAGTGGTATGATTTTAAACAATATTTTCCTTATTAATCCTAGAAGGTGACTTGAGAAAGGAAAGAGTGCTTGACAGGGCAGGGTAATTAAGTCGACCTAACTGAGGAGTGCTTCCAGAGTAGCAAGGAGATAAAGGGTAAAGCTAAATTCAAATGAAAGAATGACATTGGGAGGAGAAAGCATGCAGCGGAGACCCTTTGTGATAGTGAATGCAGAGAAGGAGTTGAGGTCACTTGTTGAGAGGAGATGCAAAGCTCTTGCAGATCTGGCTGCCAGATCCAGGATTTCCCGCACCTCTTCTGGAGGCTGCTGGTGGTGCAGATGGCATGGGGACTGTGTATATGCTCTAAGTCTGTTTCACTGCTAAATGATGCCATTTAATTTAAGCCACCTTGAGCTGTGAATTTGTGTTGAAATGGACTATGAATGCTTGCATGATGTCTCACACAGCTCAAGGAACACCAACAGCTACTCATTGCAAATTCTTAACCATCTCCAGCTAAATCAACCAGAACATGTCTTTTTATGCCCTGAGTCTTTTCAGTTTAGTTGTATATTGTACATATTAAAGTCCCCAGGAATTCATAACTGCATTGTCTAGGAATTTAAAGTTGTAAGCTGTATACCTGTGTGTATATGAATTTATAGTCCTAACCTACATATGTAGGAATATGTGGTCATATATACATATAAATCCAATTTTGATTTAGCAGCTTTACTTTCTTTTTCTTCAGTTATTTTGATTTTTTTGCATTTGTGAAGTTGTTAATACTCTAGCACTGTCTACTGAAGGAGTTTTGATCAAAGAATTTAATTACTTTGGGGATTTGTTGAGAACAGAAGATCCTGGTTCTAAATGTTTATTGAACAAGCTGCTGGGTTTGTTGTTGTAAATAGGTTTATTTTGTTTTCAAAAGTTAAAATGAAGTAGTTAGGCCCATCATTTCTGCAGAAGGATTTGTGATAATGCTCAAGTAATTCTAGAGAGAAGCAAAGCATGGCTTCCTCTTGGTTTTGGTATATACATCTGAATGGAGAGAAAATTCTAATTTGTCTTGGAAATGTTCCACTATTCTCATAGGTAGAACTGGAAAATATTCAGAACATTATGTTAAGTAAATCAATCTTTCACTTGTACTCTCATTGGAATTAATTATTACATAATGAGATTGGTGCTTGTTATGAATAGTATAATTCTTGCTGGCATAATTCATTCATGCTGTTCTGCTATTCAGAAGCAGTAAATATTTTAAAGGACTGACTTCCAACTTAGGTGGGGGAGGAGGGTACCAACAAGCAAACAAAAAATTACTCACGGCATGTTTGAATCATTATGTGATAAATTTGTGTTATTTTCTCACTTAATAGAGATCGCTTGGTTTTCCCAAATGTTATGTGTACTATACTGTACAAGTTAGCAATTATTTACACATTTATTATTTTTGTAAATGGACTGTAAAAAAGACCAGCCTGAAAGCTGAACAGTTGGACTCATTGGAGTATCAGAGTAGATTTAAGGGCTCATATCCGAGTAGATATAGATTCATATCAGAGTAGATTCAAGGGTTAATATATTCCATGACAATTTTTTATAAGAAGTGTGAAGCACTGCATTTCCTACAGTAGAGGGTTTTGGGTTTGTTCTATTTAAGTTAGCACACTTGATTAGAATAAGCTATAAGGAATCCTGAGCTGTAACTTAATGGGAAGTTAGGCGTAGTCATGAGAAGATTTGCCTTTTACTTGGTTGATTTTATTCCATACAGACTGTATATACTAACAAAATGTACCTTAATAAGGTGTTTATCTTAGCAGACCAAAAATACAAGGCTAAGAGTATCTACAATAACTCTCTGCCTATGTTTAGTTGTGCTGGCCATGCAGTTGCTTCATTCAATGTTTTCAGGCTGTTCCAATGGAAATTCATTTACACCAAGTAAACAGGAATTCCTGTGGTATAGCAGTGTGTCCAGGTTCAATTTAAAAGACCCTGTTTTAGGGGTATGCAAAATAAAACGCTAACTCCTAGCTGCCTTCATCAGTGTGTCGATATAAACAAGCAGCGTTGACTGTAATGACTCATCTGTCATACCCCATTCCCAAAATATACACTAAGCCACTCCTGAGTGGCTTATTTACTATTTTAAAATATAGATACAGATGCAGCATTGTAGAATTTTTCTTTTAAGACCTTGGAGAGGCTAAAACATCTGCATTACCTCAACCACTTTTCTCAGCAGCTATGAGGAATTCTCAAAATATCTTGTAAGTGCTTCTGTGTAGTCTTGATACTTTCTTGATTTTTCTATTGCTTTTCTGGTTTCTTTTTCTTGTTGCTTTATATTGACAAAGTTTTTCTGCTGTGCATGGGGTAGAAAGTGTGGGGCACTGACTGCTTGTATTGGTGAGCATGCACCTCTCATCTACAATTGGTGCGTTTCTCTTCCTTTAGAGGTCTTGATCATTTCAAATAGGAAACATTGGAGAAAAGCTACTGTGTACTGTGTACGCTCTTCTCTGGTAGTGGTTTTTATGCTGTATTCTGTTTGCTTTAATTCTGGCACATTCAGCTGACCTGTCATCTGTTTCTCCAACAAATTTAATAGGAATTTTAATCTGTGAAGTTAGTAAATTCTGTCTGAAAATCCTGCTCTGCACAACCTCATGGCTTTGACTTGAGTCCTTTACCTTGAGGTGGCTGTCGCAATTTCTGCTTCCAGCTGTCCTCCATGGTCTCTGAGGTTTCTGCCCCTGCTCCGGATGGTCTCAGCTCCCCAAGCAGCTGCTGCATTGTTACTGTGCCACACTGCAGTGTTAGGGTAGCACCAAGTATGTGCTGGGTAATCCTAATGCCCAGGGATGTCAGCTGTGGCATTTCAGCTGCCTCGTAAGTATCAGAGCTGTCCTTGTGGTGTCAGCAGCAATCTCAGAGAGGGGCAGGAGCTAAACAATCTGTTTTAAGGTAAGTTTTGTTACAGCCGTAATTTATTTTCAGTTTTCTGTTATAGCTGCAAACCTCCCTCTTACATTTCTTCTTCCATCACTTATATAGTTGAAAATTAAATTTCTGCCAGTATGATCTTTGTCTTAAAAATACAAGTTATCCTGATCATGCAGGACTGTTCTAGAGAAAAGTGTAGCTAAATACTCAGCCATCAGATATTGTATCATTTTTGTGCTCAGAATAAAGTTTGGAAAAGAAGGCTTCACATTTTTTAAATCTTTCTCTTGATTCTTTGGAATCAGCAAAACTCTCAAAGAGGGAAAAAATTGTTCCTGGAAGTCCAGCGTCATTAAGATGCTGGCCTTGAATGTGTTCCGTAAAGGTAACACGGGAGTCTTTCCAGTGTGGCCGAAAGTGGCTCAAGAAGAGACATTTCATATAAAAGCTGTCAGTCAGCTTTCTGCCACTTCTGTGCCCTCCCCCAAGGAAATTTACCTCTAAGCAGACTCTGGGATCTGATGGCTTAAAAAGACTGTGCATTTTGATGTGTTTGTAAAGGTCTAAATAAACAAAAAACTATTCATAAGTTATTTTGTTTTAGATGTTAAATTTTAATTGTCTTTCAGCTACCATCTTAATGATTGGCTCTGAGGTTGGACTTCTGTTGCCGTTTGAAGGAATTATGTCACGGTGTCCTTTTGTTTGATAAAAGTAATCTCAAATATGAGCTATCTTGTGCTTATTTGTCAAGTTCCCTGTGAAGATAAACATGTCCCTTCCTTAAAATTAAATCCTGCATAACTTCAGAGTCATAGGGTTGCAAAACACTTGTGAAGAATTTCCCAAGCAAATGGATGTGAACATGTTACGTGAAGGTACAATGAAGTGGGTGCATTTGGGATCCTTTAATCCTTCTGCAGGTTACATTAACCAAGGAGTGAATGCATAATGATGATCCAGTATTTCTGGATGTTTTGGAACTAACTATACATGTACACTAGAGATTAGTTTCACTGTGCTAATAGCACATTTTTTAATAGTGTGCATTCAGTTATTCCTTTTTCTCTGTCTGTGTATTTAGAAACTTCAGATGGATGGATGGTATCATCAAATTCCACTTGTACCAATATTTTTCAAGTACATTTATTGTCTGAAATCTTGAAAAATGCAGCAGTTCTGTAATATGGTAATAGAGAAGCCTCTTTTGCCTTTGTTCTGGCACAAGAGAATTTTCTACTTTGCTTTAATGAATTCCAGTCCTGTAGAAGGGGTATATTTTTCCAGAATAAATCCAGTTGTATTCTAAAAAAATTAATCTATTGTTGAGATATTGTTTTTTAAAAAAATAGTTTCTTTTACTATGATTAGGGAGAGAGAATTTTGTTCAATAACTATATAATGAAAATATTTAGCTTTCCTCGCTGGGAATTTCTCATTTTGTATGTATGTGAGTAAATACACTCATTTTAGCTTTATCTTATTACAGTTGCCTCTTCCTTAGTTTGCCATGTGCATTTTTAGTATACAATTCCTTCTTTGGCTAAATAAATATTCTAATAATTCCTGTTTAAAGTAACGTAGTCAGTTGCACTTCTTTGTTTCACTTAGAGACAGTTTTTCTTGTTTTCCTCCCTGAAATTCTCAACATTGTAGGCATTTCAAGGGTACCAGGGATACTATTCTGGCTCTGCTGTTAGTCAAGGGTACTAGTAAATGAAAAAGAACAAAGCAGAGAGAAATTTTCTTGGCATCATTTATCAGATGAGCTTGCTCATTTTGTTACTTGCAGAATTCCATGTTGATCTTCAGGTATTTTTCTGTGAACTTTTCCTATTCTTGACACTTAAAACAAATTGTTTGCCAAAACCTAGTTATATGCTGTCTGAAACTATTTGCAATTCATACTGTGGTTTGTAAATTCTAAAAGTAAAAAACTGCATTTAAAACTAAAAATAAATCACAAAAGCTGTATCACCTTTTCTGTAAAAAATTAGCTCCACTGAAAAACCTCTTTTATTTTCTTTTAATTTAGCTGGTGAACTCATTCACACAGCTGTAGCTATCTCTGATAACCCAGATAAATATGAGTGAAAGGTAATGAAAGTCGAATTTTCCTCCATGTACACTATTATTTTCATATACAGCTAGTAATGCATTTTGCCCCCTCTCTTCCAAAGTTTCCTCTCTTTTTCATTTTTATTAATTTATTTTATAAATAAAATTCACCAGTTGCTTGTGCCTAACAGAAGAGTTCTACAATTTGCTGCCTCTGTATTGCCTGGAAGGAGACAAGTCTCTTGCACTCTGCTCAAATGAATGCTTGAAGCCTTTATAAGTAGTATCTTGTAAATGGTCCGAAAAATAATTGCAGATAGTAACTGGGTTGCTTTCCCTTGCAGCTCAGTTAAGGTTTTCAGTTAAAAAAAAAATTTTAAAAAAGGATTAATAACTGAAAGGCACATGTATTTACTACCTTTTTACTGATATGTAAACTTTAGGGGCGTCCTGGGCCTACTTATCCTTTTCTTTTGTAGTCCTTCCAGCATGCCTCACAAGATAACATTCATGTAAAGTGCGTCACTGTAGATGTGACAGTGTTTATAGATATGTATCTCTAGAAAGATACCTGTTAAGTATTAAAAGCCTACTACCGAAGTGTGAGTCAGTACCTTTAGATATTTTCTGGTAAGTTGCCTACTTCAGCATTACACACTAGCAGGTTAGGAAAGAAAAAAAGGAAAAAAAAGGTCTCAAGATGTCTATCACTTGATGAAAAGTAAATAGCTATGTTTTTAGTTCTTATAAACTCAGTCATAGTGCGTTTTGTTATTTACTTATTTTGGTTTCATATGGAAAATGCCGTGTTTGAAGTGAGAAGAATACAACACTTGACAGATTTTTCATAACTAGAAACCACAACATTTGCACATCTTAAATTTATCTTTGTTAGGGTTTGAGGAGGGAAACACTATTGCATTTGGGCCTCGAAGATTTCTCCAAACTTGTAATTGCAAAAGGATTTTAAGTGAAAGCTTTTAATCCAGGTGAACTGCTTATGTTAATACATACAACTATCTAACGAAAGAATACTGATCAGCTTTCGGTTGGTAAAATGCATAAGTAGAGGTCAACTAGCATGCTAAAAGATTCAGGTTGAAGCTGATTACAGTGCAAAATAGTTTGATCAAATTTTAATACTGAGTTTTGGTATTTTAATAGGCTCTTGTGTAATATTCAAACAGCTGAGCACAAGTAAGTAAATGCTAGTGGGAAAATTTTATATAATATAAAACCATATTGTAATTAGCTTATTTGCTAAAAGCTACCATTTCTAGAAGTTGAAGCTTTTTTGTATTCTACAAAATGTTATCGTTGTTTGTGTGTTACTGAGGAACAACAGTTTTAAATGTTCTTGTTTTCTGTCATATTAAGGTGCATTTTTACCATACTGGTGTAGCAAGCTCTTCCTAATTTCATCTGAATGCTTATCACATGCTTCTGGCAACGTATGCTTAGGCAGGAGAGATTTTGGCAAGAAAGCATGTGATTGCATGTTTAACAAGTCTTCAAACTTTGTTTTGAATTTCACCTTTAAAACAAAAAGCATTGAAGTAGGCCTATGTTTGAATTACTCTCCTCCATTAAGTACATGAATCTTTACCCCTCCAGGCTGTGTTCATTTGCATTTTATCTCTGCCACTCTTCCACACTTTTATTTCACTCTTGACCCTGTTTCTAGGAGATGTGCGAGTAAGAAGTCGGGCAGGATTTGAAACAGAGAGAAGAGGTTCTCATCCATACATTGATTTCCGTATTTTTCACTGTAAGTATTTAAAAGCAGATAAATGACAAATAAACAAAGGCATCCATCAATTTTAACTACTGAGCCTCTAAAATACAGTTAGTATCTCTTATAGCAAGACTATTTTTTTGTACTTCTAGGAAAATCGTTCTAGCTTGTTACCAACAATGGAAGAGGAAAATCTTCACTGCTAAATATTTTTTTTAAAAAATTATAACTTTAAACTAATTTAGTTTAGACCTGAGTCCATATGGAAATGAAGACTTATCTTCTAAACAGCTACTGATGTGTGTGCTTGGCAGACACAATCAGTTGAGAATACTTTTCTGTTTTTGTAAAGCACTAGAAAGGCCCAGTCCAGAATGATGCTTACACAGAATTATAGTAATACCGATATTCTTGACCTCATAATAATGAATTAACGTTTACATCCACTCAAATGTGTAGCAAGGACTTATATTTTTGGACAGAGACAAATCTTATATAAAAGTTAAAGTGTTAGGAGAAAACTGTAGCCTAAATTTTTTTGATTATGTTTGAGGAATCTTTTTTTTCCGGAAGTGTTACTAGAAGAATATTTTTGTAGAGAAAAAAGTAAAATTTTCCATCTATATTGTCAGTAGTTGTTGTAGTATAGTTTCAACACCACCAAAACCAATATGCAGCAAAAGTGCAGGGCACCTGAGTCTTAATTAAATTATGCCAATAATGAATGTATTAAGTGTCATAAAGCATTGTATCAGCACAATTCCAAGTATTCTGAATGTGATGGAGAGATTTAGTAAAGCAAATTTCATGGTAGTAAGTGTGGTTGTTGTAATTACCTTATGAATAAAAATGAGTGGCAGAAACTGGTCTTATGCTCTGATCTTAACTGAAGTTATTCTTTTAAAAAGTAAATAATTTCTAAAACTCTTAAACTTTTAGTTTTGTTCAAAACTTTCATAAAAATAGGTGAGAAAACAAAGTTTGAAGAGTGTGCTATGTAGATTTTTTCAATAAAGAGGATAAGAGTTTCGTCTCAAATCCTGATTGAGTATAATAATTTCTCTGTAGAAATAGCATGCAATTTATGAAGTACATAACTGTCTTTGTGTATATATATATGTGGCATTTCATGCTGATATAGGAAAATACTAACAGAATTATTAAAAGAACTGCATGTTAAACGACAGTCAACGTATTATATTATTGTCAAATTAACTATTTTCTATGGTCCTCATCATGCTGTTTCTTTCCATACTGATGATTGTGCATCAGGCAAATCATGACTAGTCAGGAAAAGGACTTTCACACCCTTCTCCTTGCCCCTACTTGTTCAGACACAGTCACCAGCTTTTAGCAACATTACCTGTGGTGTCTGATGACAACAAAAAATACTGCTAGGAGGCCCAAAAAATTCTTTGGCTTTAACTTCTCTCTCAAGTCAGCTGCTGTGTTAGTTTTCAGAGTTGTATATTATAGTCAGATTTTTTGCACTTCAGCATTGTAGCTTGTTGTTCTTTGACTTCGGGCTCCTGCCACATTGTGGAGTTTCTTTCCAAGTCAGGAATTCAGCACCATCTCTCACTGTATCAGTAAGTTATCTAGTAATTAACATAAATGTGGGATTCTTTTTTATCCATGAAATATTTTCATTCTCTCTGCAACGCTAGTTTAGTCCTAATCAGTGTTTCCTTAATTGTTTTAAGCCAAAGAGATTTAGTAATGCACTATAAGACTACCAGTAGAGAGAAGTTGCAGGAATCAGACTTGACCTACTTTTTAGGATATTCTCCCTGTCCTCTCCCGGTTACTTCAGAAGGAGTTGGTTTTGCCACACAGAGGTAAATGACTGAAAAATATTTGCCCATTTGAGCAATAACAAGTGAGAGGAGTCAGTCAGCTCCTCTTTCTTTGGGGCAAATACAGAATTAGAAAGGGTCTCTTCTGCAGCTGAAGCAGACTAAACCATCTAAATGTTGCTTTTTTTCTCTCCCCACCACAGCTGTATCCTGAACATCAGTAATGCATGGATATGCTTCCTCCATTGTGTTTGTATAGTTTCACTGTAATTTTCTTGTGCTATCCACTAGCTTTATTCTGTGGTTCTAAATATTTTGCGATGATGATTGCTTATGTGCTTTGCAGAGGACTTACGTAGTGGCTGTCAGTCACAGTGCTGAAGTATTAGTGCTGTTTTGTGTTTTGCTTAGCTAACTTTGGTTGTTCAGCATTGTTTTCCTTTTCTGTCAATGATGTTTTGAGAAGAAGTTGAATGTCTTTCAGGAGGTTTAGGTAATAATATGCTACTGACAAGTCTCTTTCCTAATATTTTATTGATAGGCTCTTAACCCAGTCTTTTACTGGTAGGTTGGAAGAGTACTAAATTTTAAATGCATTGCTTTCCTTCATAACACTATTTGATCTTGCAACTTCAACCAGTGTTGCCAAAGTTTGTCAGCACTTATTTCTAAAGATCACTTCTGTATCTTCTTATGCATTATAAACTCAGCACCTATATCCTCATCCCAGAATTCTGTAATTGATACATGAATATTCAAGTTTCTCACCTGCATGGAAGTATTCTCAACAGTAACTTTTAGAAAATTTGTATTTAGGAAGATGGTTGGAAAAATATTGTTGTTAGTCAGTGGAATGGGAGTCATGTCTGAGGATTATTAAAAGCAGGATTTGACTAATGATCAAGCTAGCTTTGTTGGATGGTAGTTTTCCTTCTACATTATCTGTTACTCCAGAAGTCACCTTTTTACACGTAATTGCAGGAACTACCAAGAGGAATAGCTCAATAAACAAATTTTTGTTTTAACAAGGCTGCTTCCTTGTGAATGGGACAAGTCAGGATTATGTTCTTCTTGTTGGTTGGCAGTTGGTTAATGTTATCAGTTAGTAAGTTTTCTGTGACTGTGTTCTGTTGGTTATGCCTGTGTGGGATCATGGGCATAAAGTCAAGATAGCATCTTAAATTCACCATTTCTGGAAAGGAGAGAGCAGCCACACAACTTTCTTCCTCTGTATTCACTGTTGCACAGTAAAATGCATACACTGTCATGTTTTATTGAATTCACTGTACAACACTGGATCTACTTTTCGCTCCATGAGAAACAAGAAGGGAGTTTTGCAGTTCACTGTGAGAATGCAGCATATAGTGTTTGGTTTCCAGGGAAGTGATTGAAAAAGTGATTGCAGTGGTTATAATCACTCTTTCTGACTTCTGGTTTACAAGTAGGCTGTGGTTTACATGAATACTTCAAAATTTTCTTTACTTTACTTGAGACATCACAGGCAGCAATTCATTCTTCAATGCTATCAGAATATGTTGATAAAATCTACTGTGAAACAAAATCTTTGGTAGAAGAATTTGTAAGTGACAAGATAAAAATATTCCCTTTTTCAGAAATAGTAAATCAGCAATAAAGTTTTAGGCTTTGTGTTCTTGCTATTGAGAAGTTGTTAATAATGTCTGTTTTTTATATATGCATATGTGTGTGTATATACACACACACAACACTAAAGAAATTTTGATTGTTGGAGGTGTTTCTAGCATACACAAACAAAGGCATATATAATGTGCCTTAATCACTCTGTTTCTCCTGAAAAAACCCCCAAACAGTGAGTGTGCACAGTGATATGTACAGTATGTCATGTGCACAGTATGTCAGTAGTGAGGAAGTGAAGCCAAGATGAAAGTAGATCAAATGAATAATTAAGATAATAGAAAAAAATACTGAGAAGTGTCATATGCAGATACAGCTGAAATTAATGCTTTTAAGCTTTTTGTTTTTTAGGAAAGGGTTGTTGGATATAGTCTGGAGGAGCCAGATAGAAAAATTAATACTTTGGTTTTGCAGAGAAGAAACATGTTTTTCTTCTTGCTTTTCCTGTTGTGCCTGGCCCAGAATAAGTAAGATCTTGTCAAAAGGTTTTTAAAATTCTCTTGTGCCAGTCTCATCTGAGCATGCTTCTACAGGGAGGTGATGATGTTGCCAACACATGGGGCTCTGTTTTGTGTTTTGTAGATAACTGAATCTGTCACATCTGTGAGTTAAAATATCTTAGAAAGAAGAAGGGATTTTGAATTAATCAGTATGTGTTTGGTAACATTCAGGAATGCTCAATTTTGAAGAAAACAGTTGCTTGCATACAGTATAATGGTAAAATAAAAGACTTCATTGAGACTTAGATGGTTCTTCTCCTTAGCTGTGTATAGAGCCTTTTTAGGGGGGAATGGAAAGAAAGACAGAGATATTTTTATAGGTGATGGATAAGTCTAATTCTCTTTCTTGAGAGTGCAAATATGTGATGAAATTTCAGAGTTACCTTTATTATACAACCTTCAGACTGTTTACTTGGAAATTACAGTTTGTGGAACATATTATAAGCTATTCTGGTATCTGGCAAAAATGTCAACATGTGCTGTTTCAATGATGTTTTTAACTTTCTGGTTCTTAGCTCATGAACCATTGGAAAATGTTTACCTTGAACAGTGAATTTAGACTGCCCTTGGCTGAGAGGCCAAAATTTAAAGAAGAGACAAGAGTGCAAATCCAAATTGATTGCCTGAAACAATTTGAAAAATCCTTGTTTAGCAGCAGCTAATGATGCTTTTGATGATACCATCTAGAGATTGAGATAAACTAAGCAGAGTCCAGATGAATTTCAATGCCCTTTTTTGTTTCAAGAAAATAGAGGAATTACCTATTTGGTTATATTTAACAGTAATTATCTGTCTTGTTCAGCAGTCTGCTGTGAAAAACGATGAGTTTCACAATGAATAAAGTAATGCAAGAAGATGTGTGATCATAGCTTGAACTATTTGTTTCCTTTTGAAAATACCATCACTGAGGAATAAAGAGCTTGTACTTGAGAGATTTCTTCAAAAGCTGCCTTTCTGTGAATGATGCAATCCTGAAATTTTCTTCTAATTATTCACAGTTCAGGTTATTAAATAAATTGTGTTCCACAATGTGAGAGAAATTTTAACTTTGGTTTAGTTTGGAGAATGCAGTAATACAAGGGGAAAACACAGAAAATGCTCTAAATGCAGCTGTATTGGCCAAATGAAAAGAGTGAGCTTGAAATGAGCTTGGTTAAGGAAGATTTGGGGATGAAAAGTGCCAGTTGAGAATACAGAGCAGATTTGTTTTTTCTTTTGTTGTTCTAGATGTTTGTTTTACCTACAGTTTCTTCTTTCCAAACTACTGTAAAACAGCATGTGTGCTCTGGAGTCTTGCACAGTTACAGGCCACTCTGTATTTCATTACTGGCTTATGTTTGACCATAGAAGAAGACAGAGATACATTGTAATTTTTTTCCCATTTCTTTTGAACCTCTCCAATGTGTTCTTTCTCCAAGTACCTTATTTGGAAAGGTGGGTTTTTTTGTTTGTGTGTTTTTGGTTTTTTGGTGGGTTCTTTTTTTGTGTGTTTTTAGTTAGTTTTTTTGTTTGTTTGTTTCTTTGTTTTTCTGGACAATTTGATAGAAAATATGTGAGAATTCTTTTGTTTTCATCTCTGCTCCCAGTTTGACTTTCCGTACTGGCCATCATATAGACTGGTAAAGGAAATTCTTTTTCTGTTTACCATGATGGGTTACTTTTCAATTTTTCTTTTATTTCTGGTGCTGAAAAGTTGACAAAAAAATGGGTTGAAGGTTCTGTCATTCCTTTACTGTAGAACTGAGGATTTCTAGGACACCAAAGAGAGTTGGGTTTTTCTGGGAAGATAGCAAGAAAATGATCCGGCGACTATCTGGAATATATTATCATTTTGGGAAAAGAGTTTTTAACCATTATGTGTCGTGTTCTTCAGGAGGATCAGTATCTTGATTAATGTGGCATAACCCTTTTTGTAAAGGCTACGTTTGTATATATTTTGTATATTTATGTTCTGATGATATTCCTCTAAATATTTAGCTTCAGTGAGGTTTCTTAGTTCACAGTATGCTGTTGTGATTTGCAGATTTGCTGTGCCCAATGAGTGCAGTCAGGTTAAAAAAAACCCAAAAACACAACTGCAGGATTGCTGGGCTTATGATTCAGTAAATTGGTATGGAAAGACTGCCTTGTTTATAGTTTCCTAGTTCTGAGATTATTGCAAAATGTTACTCATTCCAGCACAGAAATGGCATTGTTTAATTCGCTTAATTTTGTATCTTTCCTGAGGCATTTACAGAAATACT
Source organism: Rhabdornis inornatus (assembly GCA_013397075.1). Taxonomy (NCBI): domain Eukaryota; kingdom Metazoa; phylum Chordata; class Aves; order Passeriformes; family Rhabdornithidae; genus Rhabdornis; species Rhabdornis inornatus. Next base: position 1,292,030 of record VWZS01004048.1, read on the forward strand.
AAGATGAGCCAAAATTCAGAAGAGATAAATTAGTAACGTCCTGTAGATACCTTTTCATCATGTTTTTTTTTACACTTCTACTGCTGTGCAGTGACTTACAGTGCCATTGGAAAATTGGCACTTATTTCATACTGAAGTAGTCTAATCCCTTCACTTTGAGTAACTTCTCTCAAATTAGCTCTGCTTTGAGCAGAGTATTGGACTAAACGACTTTCAGAACTCTATTCTGTCCCTTCCCACCTAAATTATTCTATCGTTCTGTGGCTCTGTGCTTTGCTAAGGCAGTGGGATCCTTTTGCTGTGTAAGATTCTTCAGGCAAAGTTATCTTTGGTGGTGGTGATGCCTAGCACTTCCCTTCCATCAGGGAGCATATGATGAAAACCACTAGTTTTTAATGGAGTCGTGGTACTAATAGAGTTTCTTGAAACTTAATTTTTTTTCTGATTCCACTCAGACACTTCCAAAGCCGTGTTTATTTCATTAATCCTTAACCCAGCATATTTACCAGCAGTCATTATTATTTGGAAAATAATGGAAAATATTTGGAAAATAAAAAAAAAATTGTGAATGTGTATATAGTTATGTATGGTATCTTAAAACCAAAACAGTATGGCTTAATTTTTTTTTAAGCAGAAGAAGGAGTGTAGAGCCTTACAATGATGCTAAATGAGGCTTCTAAGTGGTTCTGAGGAAGACAGGAAGTATAATGAGGTAATTTAGACCCCAACAGTCTAAATTTAGTGTTTTTATGTGACTTTAAAATCCTTAGTAAAATTATATCTTCCAAATGAAGTCCTAGTTTTATATAATACTTGAGTACTGAATGTCAAAAAAATATTTTAAAATTCAAACCATGAGTGGTAAACATACAGGAGAGTTAAATAGCAGGACTTAATTAAAAAAAAATGCTCATAGATCTAATATAGTGCATTTCTTAGCAGTCTGATGGGAATATATGTGAAATTAGAATGCTTATGGGTCCCTCTAGTGGTGTGAAATGCTAGATAATACTTTCAAATTATTCATAAATTGAAAATTATTTGTATCCTGGAAAGATGCATCTTTAGAAAGGTGCGTCCTTAGAAAGATGGTTTTAATTGGCATGTGAAATGGAGTATTTTTTTCCACCAAATATTTACAGGTAGTGGAAAATTTCAGATGATATGTCAAGTTTAATGTTGGTATCTGCTATGTAAAAATGATAAATGTGCAGTTGGGTTAATACAGAAAAATCATGAGAGATCACTTCCATTGAAAGAAGATAATTCCTTCATACTTTTGGGGGAAAAGCCTCCTCTGTTAGGCCTGCGCACCTCAAAGTTCAGGTTTTGCATTCAAACATAGGAAGGATCCATTGTCTCAAATATATATATTTTAAATTTTTTTTTATTAGTGGCAGTGATACCCAAGACCTCAATTATGCTCTTTCTATTGGTGTGTAGCAAAGCTCTGCTTTTATAATGGATAGTTTTCTATTTGCCTTTTGGCCTATAGCAAGGAAAAAATGGAGGTAAAGTTCTTATTGCTGGATAGCCTTGTTTTGACCAGATTCCCATCAGAGGGTGTATGTCTATATTTGCATTATAAGAAAATTGAAAGTATATTGCTAATATTTAATGTTCCATTAATAATTCAACCAAATAATTGTCATTCTTCCTTTTGTGGACTGTCCTTATTATACAAAAGATACAAAAATTTTGAGAGTAAATCCATCAGTATATTGTGATCTTTTAAGTGATTATCACTTGTCTTTACTTTGGATTTTTATATTGGCATGAGAAAAATAAATACTTAATATCCCTGTGAAATGTGCTAAAACTTTTTTTTTAGGTTTTCATGAAGTTAAAAGATTGGGAGTGGGAAGAGATTAAAATTAGCGTCTCAGAATACAGATGAAATCTGTTGCATGAAGGCGACTTGTGTTATTTTATTGCTATATATGCATCACATTAGCAAAATAACTGATATTAATAACCAGAACTACTTCTTGTTCTTTATTTTAAAGAAAGGAATTTTTTATTACACCAGCATCTCACTTAAGATGCTTAGAAACAAGAATATAACAATTTTAATGAAACAAACAGAACAACCCCAAATCTTGGATTGATGCTTTGGATGATACCTCTAACTTAAAAAGGAATGGCAAGAAGAATGTCATAGGACAGTTGCTGTTGGGTAGGCACTAAGGCCTGGAGTTTGCCTTCTGGTTCCTTGCATCAAAAGCACTTTTCTATGCTGCGGTGTCCTTAATGTGCCCATCATCCCAACTTTGCTTTCATTCTGTTTCAGTTCACAAGGCTGTCTGTAAATGTAACATTTATTTTATCGTTCTAATATGTCCTTAAACTGTCCTTGAGAGCAAAATCAATTTTGGATATTAGAATGGCATTTAGCACATTGAAGGCTCCAAATGAAAGGAAAGATGTTTGGGCTGGAAGGAGAGATGTTTTTATACCATGCTTATTCATGAGCAAATGCAGTGCACTCTTCATTCCTCACTGTCTTCTTTCCATGATCTATACATTACTGAACCTTGGTTTGGTAGAGTCTCTGAAATTAGCATCTCTTTTCATGACTCGTGATAGAAGAGGGGAGGTCGTCATTCTTATATTAATCATGCATCTAAAGGGAATGAATGTGCTAGGAGGGGAATGCCAAGTTTTCATTGCACAACTGTATAATTAATTTTACCAGTCTTTTCCATTAACCAGCCTTAGCTGGTCTGCCAAAACTACAAAGCACTTGGTTTTTGTATCCTTAATAATAATTTATCTGTGAGGAAAAGAAAAGGCAGGCACAGTATCTATCAGTGTTCCTGCAGCCAAAGAACACATCTTCTCACCCTCTTCCTTGAAAGCCAGCTATTTCTGTTTCACCCTCACCTCAAATTAATAACCTGTCAAACCGCTGCATCTGACTTGCTTATTCTGAGTTGTCCTGGGGTAAATATTTAACTGTTAAAAGAGAGAAATTTAGGTTTTGTGTTGGTGTAGTCCCCCATATCAGGTGCTCTGGAGCTGCAGAGGGATGGCGAGGCTCAAGATCTCTTTTCTCATTTGAATGTTACTCTGATCATTTCAGATCTAAAGGATAAAGACATTTAGTCAAGGTGTTATCACCTAGCTTAGGCTATCCATGTGCAATAAAGAATAGCTCAAAGGCAAGCGCAAAGCCCGGCCCATGGGGAAGAACAGCCCCAGACCCCAGCACAAGTAGGGGCAGCCATCTGGAAAGTGACTTGGCAGAAAAGGAACTGGGCCTCCTGGTGGCATCAAGTTAAACGTGACCCAGCCATATCTCCTTTCTGCAAAGAAAGCAAGTGGTATCCTGGGCTGCGTTAGGAGGAATGTTGCCAGCAGGTTGAGGGGGGTGATCCCTGTCTTACATGCAGCACTGGAGAGGCCTCACCTGGAGTCCTGGTCTGGGCTCCCCAGTAACAGAGAAACATGGACATACCAGAGAGAGTCCAGCAAAGGGTGAGGAAGATTAAAGGCGTGGTGAGAAAAGGCTGAGAAAGCTGGGACTGTTCTGCCTACAGAAGGCTCAAGGGGAAACTTCTCAGTGCATACAAATACCTGAAGGGAAGGTGCAAAGGGGACAGAGCCAGGTTCTTTTCAGTGGTGCCCAGTGTGAGGACCAGAGGCAATCAGCACAAACTGAAACATGGGCGATTTCTTTTGAACATCAGGAAACACTTTTCCACTGTGAGGGTGGGTGACCAAGTGCTGGTGCAGGGTGCCCAGAAAATTTATGGAATCTGCGTTCTTGGAGATGCACAAAAGCTTCTGGGAGAGAGTTCTTGGCAGTGTGGTCTAGGTGACTCTGCTTGAGCAGAGGAGTTTGACCAGATGAACCTCGTCTGGTACTTTCCTACCTTGCCTGTTCTGTGATTCTGTAATAAGCAGCATTGCTGCTAGGAAAGCTGGAATAATGTAGGCTTTGCTTTTTTTCTTTTAACAAGCAGTAGAAAAAGTAGGATTAATGTGTAATAGTAGCAGTTTACAAACTATGCGAATTGGTGATAATTTAGAGAGTTTGAACATATTTGTAAGATGAATAAGTGTCAATAGTGTATTGTGAAGAGAATGATGGTTTGGCTTCTCAGAAAAACAAGTAACTAATTTGCCTTGGTACCTCTACCATCGTCAGAAAAAATCCTGAAGCAAGATGATGTGCGGCCTCTCCTGAATGACTTATGAATACAAGCATAGGTGGAACACAGGGCTGTATTGCCAAATTATTGTATTTCTGTGTTCTGTTGTGTACTTTGCTGCCCAAACCTGCTGTTTTACTTGTATTACCTACATCATACTGTTCTGTCCAAGATTAATGGGTGGTACCAGCGATGGTGAAACTTAATTTGTAGCATGACAACAAAAACAAGTTTGTGTTAACTGTGGATCTGTAGAGGAGTACTTGAGAACAAGAAAATTATCTATGCTTCCAGAAAAGTGCTCATTTTCCTACCTTAAATATTTTGTTTTACTGAGATTTAGTGAAGTTTCTGGCTTTTGTGTATGACTTTGTGGATATTTTAGATCATTTTATGACCTAAATATAACCATATGATATTATTTTCAACCAAATCATTTTGGTTTTGAAATTTGGCTCTTAAGGAATTGGATCAAGATTGAGGGGGGAAAGCTTCTTTGCTGTATCATATGCTGCAGCAGCAGCAGCTATATTGCTCCCTGCTTCTCTGTTCTGCAGGCTGGCAGTGCTCAGACTGTAACCTCATGGTCGCAAATGTGCTTAGAAATATTGGTAGAGTAATGTAGCATGACAGAATCTATTTATTTTCCTGCTATACACATGAATGTTGCTTTATAAGCAACCTTTATCATATGTAGTACATCTGTTTACTTAATATAAACTGGGATATATTGAAGACAGTGTCTTCAGAGGAAGAGGCTTTGGCCTTGAGAATGGTAGCTTGAAGAAGGATACTTCATGTGGAGATGTCTGTGTTAGCCCTGAACTTCAGTGTCTTGATGAAGTGTTTCAGGCATGTCTGAAAGAACATTAAGTTGTGTCAGTTTAATCTCTGCTCACACAGATGGTTGATAGGGAATGGTGCTGCATTTGATTAAATACTCTGTGATCATGCCACTGTCAGCACTGTTTTATTTAGAGGTGTTTTATTAGTGTGGTTTGGGAATTAATATATTAATTTAATATTGATATATTAATGAGCTAGCATAGAGCAGAAAGTAAATTTGAGCTTCTGCAGGGAGAAGAATTTAAATGGATAAAGATTTATCTGATGTAGGATTAAGCTGCTGTCACTAGGAATCCCTGAGGCTTTTAGTTCAGATTGTTGATAAGGCTGCACCTTCCTGTGTACAACATTTTAGACTGACTTTAAGAACAAAGGTTGTAACTCCTTACTTTACCAACTTCTAATATGCCTTGTTTTTGGAACGACAAGAGACACGTGCTACAGAGTTGTGATAATGTTGTTTTTGATGATCTGTGTTTTTGAAAAACATGTTGGCATTGACTTCCTTACTTAATACCTCTTTTTAGAGTTTTATTATTTAACATGAGTCATTTCAGGCAGGTTGAATGAATATCAAGATAAGATTATTGGCTTCCTGTTGGTTATATAAAACTGCTATTGTGGGGCACTGTTGAAAAGAAAGTAAAGGCCAAGTTTGGCCTAATGTGTTTCAAAATGAGAATATCTGGCTTGCTACAAAGGAACTGTAGCTCTGTGTAGTTCGATCCTGGGGTTTCTAAAACACTTCAGGCATACCAAATGGAATTGGACATAAACTAGTATCAGTAATTTGTATAAATCAGTTAACCTAATAAAAGTAAAACAAAATATTTGGATTAATCTTTGAAAAGAGGCTGAAATAATTTTCTGTTGTGTTTTCAACATAATGGGAAACAGATATGCTGTGAATGTAAATGCTGTAATTGTTTGGCAGAAGAGTGTAGTTATTAGCAAAAGCACCAAAATTACTTGCGTGTGTTTAAAACTTCAGCACAGTAGAGTTAAGAGGTTTTCTGAGTTCTAAACTGTGTAAAAGTAATTTGTATGTGCTCAAAGCCTACTTGTGTTTCCTGTATCAACATTCAGTTTCTGATACTTTCTTGCTGGTGTACATACCATCTTAGGTGATTTGTTAGGGACATGGATTGGATGTGTATACATGACAGCAGTTTTCCAAAAATAATTTGTTTGCAGTACTGTCTGTGTTTTTAAACAGTATCTGTAATATTTTTGTTCTTTCAATAACAGAGTTTCTTAAAAAGATAAGTTGCAGCTATGATTTAAGTATTTGTTTTTCTTCACAGGATGCTTACACAGAACATATTTTTTTCTAATCCATGGCTCTGTATTTAGTATTAATAAAAATATCTGTATTTGTGCTGAAATGTTTGATACTCAAAAAGATTGCATTATCTTTGTACCAAACTTCCCTGAGCGCTTGTCTTTTTGATAAAGGTTTTTTAGAGAGAGTGTTTATTTTCTTGTTTTTTGTAGCAAATTCTGAAATCGAGGTATCTGTGTCTGCAAGAAATGTGAGAAGGTTGCTTAGTTTCCAGCGATACCTGAGATCTTCCCGTTTTTTCCGTGGTATCACTGTTCCAAATTCTTCAAACATTTTAGATGATGATTATAATGGACAAGCAAAGGTTGGTTGCTTGAGTTTTATTTTTTTTACAGTATATTTTTCTAAATGCTTGCTGGTATATATAACTATATCACATACTAAAAGTGCAACCAAATACCAATTTAAAGCATATTTTTTAATGTATGCATGTATGTATTTTTGTGTGTGTGTGTGTATATATATATGTAGTAATGAAATCCAGAAAAAATGTCATGGTTTGTAGCAAACTCATCTACTGCCCGCAAGTTTACTTGGATGATTTATATGTGGCTAGTGTTTTTTTTTTTTTGCTGTTGTTTTGTTTCGTTGTTTGTTTTTTTTTAATAACCGGTGAATTAAGGATGCCCTTGAATAATTGAAGAAAAAAATGAAGAGAGGAAAATGTATTTGTATTTAAGAAATGTAATGGAGTAATTGAGACAGCTATTCCCTTTGATTTTTAGGCTAACCTCTCTAGTGAATGACTGGAAGAGTGACTGCCTAAATTCAATAAAGTGTATTAAATGCATTTCTCAGGACATACTTATGTCAAACTGACCTTTTCTTTGGTAGGCACTTCTAGAAAAGAAACTTGATAGCTGTAATACACTTGTGCAGCACTAAGGCAGGGAAAGCAGATACTGGGAAGAGAGTTGGTGCTGAGGGAGCAGCTGCCTGGATGAAAGTCTGCTGTGTTTGCAACAGAGGACGCACAGTGCTGAAGGGGGCTGAGCAGGGAAAGATTGTTCAGGTTATTCAAGATTCCAAAGGCTGTGTCACTGCATGTAGTGCTTTTTTGTCATCTGGCACAGAAAAAGAATATACTTATAATACAATGGATGTATCCATGCTGAATATGATCAGGCTGTGGGGTAGGAAGAAATCTGATAACCTGGAGATTAAAAATGTACCTGTCATTTAATCACAAGAAGATATTGTTAATGCTTTTGTTTCTTCCGATAGCAGGATTTTAGCAGCTGGTAGAGAAAAGCTAGAACCTATAATTGGATCACAAAATAGCTCTACCAGTCTGATGGGAGTAGGAGAAGGTAGGAATCTCTTGTAAAATGTGCTGGACAGGTATTTCTGATACAGTTAAGGGAAGCAAAGATTGGGACTGCTCAACTTTGATGAGGCTTCTTGCATGTTTGCTGTTCTTGCTCATCCCTGTTGTGGGAAGAACAGTTCATGTGGAGCAGCTGTGAGAAAGACATGCTAGTTCAGTGGGGTGAAAAGCCTAAAGCCAGGTTCTTGAATTAAAATGCTCATACGATGGCTCAAATATCTAGTGAATAATTTAGATACTGTTCTATAAGCAAGGGAAAAAAAGAAAGGTAAAAGACTACACAGATTAATTTGCTAGTCTGAATGCACAGTTATTCTGCCATACTATTTCTGATTTGAACCTAATTGTTTTAAATTGTCTTTTGAGAGATTGACTAAAGGTTGAAAGGAGGATCTCCAGCCAGTTCTGTCAAGGCACTTCTTGTTTGGTTTTTTCCCTCAAGTCTTTTTATTTGTAAATGTGTGATGTTTTTCAGCGATCAGACAAATTTAATTATTCTTTTACTGCTATTTTTCTTGTATGTAGAAATTCTAAAGATGTGATCTGTCTCTGAAATCTTAAATACTCCCCTGAGCTACAGGAAGGTAGACATATACTGATTAAAAAATGACTGCTTCTGTACTTCTTTTCAGTGTATGCTGGAGAAGGTTGGAAATTGGAATTTTGATATTTTTCTTTTTGATAGACTGACAAATGGTGAGTTTACTTTTGGTATTTCATTTGTGTTGTATCTTCTAGCATAACTGTTGCACTTATGTTGCAGTGTTGTATGTGATTGTTTTTTCACTAAAGAGCGCAAATTCAGATAGTATTTTTTGATTTAATAGTCTTTAATCTGGGTCCTAGTTTGCCTTGTCATTCCATTAAAATAATGATACTGTCAGTACTTATACTAGTCATTGGTTTTTAGAAGAGGCCCTTGATGTACTTTATAGGTTGTGGTTCTCTCATAGTAATTTGTAGTGGTATTTTGATACAAATTAACAAATCATTTTATGATCTTGGGCTTCTTTTTTTCAGTTATAGGGTGCTGGTAATTTTTATGGTTCTGTCCAAAAGGCCATTTATATTGAAGTATTTTTCTGATAAATGTAGTGTTAGATAGAATAGTTCTATTACATTATAGTGCTGTAAGAGGCATGTTGGTGTTAAGCCATTATAATTACGACATAGAGTACCTGGAGAATTGGGAGTTGAGCAGAGGGAAGCTGCTGTACACATAGCTTGCACAACAGAGGAAAAGGAAGAGAACATTTTGGTGACTTTTATGTGCCCGTTACAAATAGCAGTAGGAACTACTGGAGTAGTTGGTTAGAAAAAAACTCTAATTATTGTTCATTTATAGGCAGAAAAGAGATCTGTACATGTACTGGGAAGAAGGAGGGAGTGCTGCTGCAGTGGGTAGGGTGAAGTTTTGCATTATAATCTCAGCAATGGCATCTGGGTTTTGAACAGAATGGGAAGAGGAGATGAGCAAGTCCAACATCACAGTGGCATTTGTGCCAGTGTGAGAAGAGAATGGGAGGGCAGCTCTTGCAGATTTTGAAGCAGTCATGTGGAGTAGGTAGCAAAGTGGCAATTAAAGTTACCAGAACAGGAAATTAAGTTCAAAAATGAGAATGTGGCACCAAAAGATCTTTTTCTCTTCTGTTTCATTGAAAGGGTACTTGGCTTAACCAAGTGTAAAAGTAGTAACCTCACAGTTATATGTAATACAGAAAATGGATAGAAAAAAATGAAAATAGCAAGGTCTTGTAAAAATAGAATGCTTATATAGATAATGATAAAGTTTACATAACTGAATCAGAAAAAGCTATGTGTACAAGTTAACAGGTAAGCATAGCTTCTTTTGGGTCAGTTTATCAAATGGGAGAAACCTGAAGTCATCCTTCTCACAAGAGCCTTCTCTACCTTTTATATGTGCTTTTTTCAAATACATTTAAAGTACTACCAAAAGAGCTTCTATTATGGAAGCCTTACGATACCACCATCCATTTTGCATCCTAATTAAATCATTTTAGGAGGACATTTTGATCAGGCAGCCTTGTTCTTGAAAGTTTGTAGGGGCAGAATGCTGTATATAAAATGCTGCTGAATGAGCTGCCCTGGATGAACTTCTACAGAAGAATTTCCCCAGTAAATGTTGTTCCAAGAATTGCATATTTATTGCATTGTGAGGATGTGGCATGTACATGAGAATACATTAATTCTAGCCTAGTAACAAGCTTGATATAGAAAAAAATTGTCTTTTTGTACCTCAGTTTCTGTCTGTGCTAGGTTCTGTAATGCTAAATGAAGATTGTCAGCCATGACATTGTTTGCAGAGCAAATAATGGACAGGCTATTTCAGATGAACATTGTGGACTGTCTCTCTTACAGTTTTTACTTATTGTACCACTGCAAAAGATTATAATAAAGCTACGAGTAGACAACATATATTATATGCTTATAAGAGTGTATGTTTTTTGTAGAGTTCCAAGTGAGATAAGTAGAAGTCCAGCACATATATGATGAAAATAAGAGATAGCATATTTGCAATGTGCTCTAATCAATAGTGTTGTCTAGCTTTTCTCTTTGCCTGATTATATTTGTATTTTGTATATGTGTTTGTGATATGTTGCATAAATATAGTTATAAAATTGAATATCATTATAATGGATTTGCATGTTGAAGCAGGTTGTTTTTTTAATGTTCAGTGACGTTTTCTTCCTATAAGTTGTCATTGGACAGTTGGTGAATGCATTAGAATTAAGCAAAACTACTAGTTACTGGAGACAGCTAATGTAAACTTGTCATGCAGTAAGATTTAAATATTTATGAATTGGTGTAAAATATCATGACTTGGTGTAGAGAAGTTTGCTTGTAAAATTTTTGTGACCAATTTGTTTGAAATAATACGTTTCTTATGGAAGAGTCACTGATTTCATGGCTTCCAATGAATTAGTATTTTCATCTTATTTTTAGGAAACAGTCTAGTCAGCTTAACCTTTCATCTGTTTAATCTACATGGACTAATTGAACACTTCCAGTTAGATACGATGAAACTTCGTAGATTTTTGGGTAAATACAGCTTTTTATTTTCATGAATATTGTTGTTTATCTGCATTTTTATACCTTAACTGAAGTCCTGGTTGTAGTTTAGCAATAAGGTTTGAAGGGTACTGATGCAGTCTACATTGTGCAGTGATTTAAATTATATTAATTGAGACGATCTCTCAAAGTTTTTATGAGTATGGAATTTACAGTGTTAAATCCAAACAAGAATTAAAAAGTTTAATAGTTTCATAGCTAATGCTGTATTCTATTTATTAAATCTATTTAGTATCTATTAAACAATCAGGAATATTTGTGACATTGTGTGACATTTGTATTGGGAAAGACTAGACAGCTCCTTTCTTTGTTCTGATTTCTAGTTCTGTATTGATCTTTACTTTTTCCAGTGATATAATTCCCTAACTGTATGCAATATGCCAAAAATACTTTCTGGTGCAAATTTAGTTTTATCTCTGGCTTGCTCACATTCTCCTATAAGTAAGCATTGTATTGTGAACATAGTTTCTCTGTAAAGTGTAAAGAGTACAGGACAATTTTAATTGTATGTCTGGGCCTCTGTCACTGAAATGCTTCTTTGGAAAGAATTGTAAATAAAATGTAGAATATTCAAACCAAGTGGTACATTCACTCAACAGAGCTGTCTGCATCCCAGTACATTGACAGGTGCTGGTATGAGACCTCCTTCCTCTGGTTCTTCTGTGACAGTATCTTTAATTTTGTAAAGTGGGATAATTTTTTTAACTGAGCAGGAGAAACAAGTTTCTGGTCCCTTTCAGTAGTTTTTCACAGTTCTGGAGGAAACAATTCTGTGGTTACAAAGCTTGTCACTTAACAGGGGAGCAATCACATTTGGAAGTCTCTTCTTCGCTTTCAAATAAGAGAATGTTTTTGTTTTCATAATTTAGTTTTCTTTCAGTTTAAAAAAAATCAGTTCTGTCTTGCATTTCATGTTGTTTTAAAGTGGACTAAATTTTCTCCAGTTTCAGGAATGTTAATCAGCTGATCTTAATGATGGTATTTGGAATGGAGGAAAACGATTATAGAAACCTGGTTTTAGGTTTCTTGAGTTCTAACTGAATGTGGTTTGTCTTTCTTATCTGGTTAGTTGACACTATGGAAATGATAATACTTGAAAGACCAGTTAGAAATGACTGGTCTAGTTAGCTGGTTATCAGAAGATGAGAGTTTTGACTACGTATGACTATTCAAAGTCATAATCCACTAAAATGAGATTATACTTTGAAGAAGGCAAAATTTATTCTAAATTTGAAATTCAACACCTTTCCCTTCATGTAATGCCTTCTACTTAGTATCAGTAAAAAGCTTAGTCCATTGTAAAATCTATGAACCTTTCTTCCAAATACAACTTCTTAGCATGAACACAATTCATTCTTTTCTTTTGCTACCTCTTATACTCTAATCGATAGCAATCTGAAGATCAAATTCTAGAAGACTAGGACAGCTCAAATGGTCTAGTGCCACACAAAATTCACATTATATGAGAATATACTGGAATCTTTTTAAGTAGAGAAATCTTGATTTTAGTCCCCTGTAGGATCTTAACTTTTTTTTATGTGTATGTATGTACATATACACAGACACACACGTGTGGTCTTTCAGTGATTTCCATAGTCTACTTGGAGAGCTGCATCTTCCTACTGTGTCTTTAGCGGTTCTTATTCCAGACCTGAACCAAGGGAGAGAAAATGCAAAGTACTACATTCCTGAAAACAGGATTGTTGTGCTATTCTAGCTCTGGCAAACTGTCATCAAAGTGTTGACCTAGGTCTGTTTTAATAAAATAAGTAAGTTAGGAAAATGGTAAAGTTCAGGCAGCTGGATCAGCCTATGAAGCCATAAAAAAAATAAGAAGATAGCCAGGGATATATGCATTCATTCACTTGATGTGAGGAATAGATGGGAGAGAGTGCTACTGCAGGTTAATAAAGTCCAAAGACATTTATCTTGATTTTCATTATTTTTCATATGAGCTGTCTACCTATCCATTGAGTACTATTGAGATTACATGGTGGTGACAGTATTTTGACTTTTCATGAACTTCAGCTCTTCAGAAATACCATGTCAGTAATGCTGTAACATTACATTCACAATTACATGGATCCTTTGGGCATGTTTGGTTGGTGGTGACTGTAGTCAGACAGGAAAACATTCTTTTGAGGTTTGCTTGGAAGAACTAATGTGTTGCAACAGGCAAAACTTTAGAATATAGTTTGATTCCTGTGCTTTAGATCTTCTTCCCCTCCAACCTTTTTAACATTATAGTTTTTTCATTCCCTGTACTTGAGCTTATGTTGATGCCCTTTAGAGAATTCTGCCTATAATGTTCAAAGACAGCCAGGAAGATGGAGAAAAGAGGAGGAAAGCAAAGATGTTAAATAGGGAATATTGAATCTAGGTAGTTATTCAGCCCATCATCTAAATGAGATTCTTTCCTAAATTGCATATGGGCTTACATTTGCCTGAGTACAAGTATGAGAAAATGCCTAAAAATATACAGAGTTGACTTTCCATGACCCCTTTCCTAAATGGGAAAACAAACCACTTCATATGACAGGAAAGCAGTGCTTAATTCCTCTAAAATCCTATCTGTTTTCAAGTCATGATATGAAGTCATCCTAATGGTTTGGTGAATAGCATAATTTTCATTTTGTATTTAGTGTTGCCTCACCATTCAGACAGATTGTAAAAGACAGCCTTCCCTGGGAAGCTCTGAGTATCTCAGATTATATATTGATTTCAAGTTGTTTAATTTTTGCTCTGAGGTGACTTTACATGTCACCTTACTTTACTTTACTTACTTACTTTACTTTAGCGAACACTTTCTTTGCATAAAAATCTTACAGCTGCATTGTGGTTCAGCTGATGATTTATTGACTCTGATGCTTTTATGTGTATGTATCTTGCGATATCGCATATTTCTGTGCCAAATAGGGGCATATAAAATGGCCTTGAAAAAATTGCAATTTATTTAAATTTGGATATTTGTCATTTTCCTGCAGTTATGGTTCAAGAAGATTATCACAGTCAAAATCCTTATCATAATGCAGTTCATGCTGCTGATGTGACTCAGGCCATGCACTGTTACTTAAAAGAGCCCAAGGTAAGGCAGCATTCTCACTTTTACATCACTCATACACACAGAAATATGTGTGTTTGTGTGTATATGCATATGAATGGATTGTGTGCACATATCACAGAATCATTTCAGTTGGAAAAGACCTCTGAGATAGTCCAACCTGTGACCAAACACCACCTTGCCTACTAGACCATGCCACTGAGTGCCACATCCACTTAAACACCTTTACTTAAACACCTCCAGGGACAGTGGCTCCACCAACCATCCTGGACAGCCCATACCAATGTCTAATCCTTTCAGTGAAGAAATTGTTCCTAATGTCCAACCTCACCCTCCCCTGGCACATCTTTAGACTGTGTCCTCTATGTTGTCACTGGTTACCTGGGAGAAGCAGCCAAACCCCAACTGGCTACAACCTCTTTTCAGGCAGTTGTAGAGAGCAGTAAGGTCATAGGTCTATATATAAACCTACATGCATACATATATTTGTATATGCACATGCAGGTTTTATCAAAATTAAAGAAACCTAAGAACCCAACAAGAAACACTTTTGAACTCTCCCTTACCCACCCTGTTGCTGAGGCTGTGGATTCACACTTAGTCTGTTTTCTTTTTATCCCCTTGACGTGGTCTTTTGTGTGACTTCCCATTCAATTAGACCAGGGAGTTCAGGTTGTGGCTGCCGCAAGACATTTATATAGAATTGCAGCCTGAGTCGGAGCTGGCAACAATAAACCTGTGTACTTGTAATCTGGGGTGGTTTCTTTCTTCCATAAATTACCATTACCCTTGCTTTGCTCATCTTTGCTGTTACTGGACAGTTTGCTTCTACGAGAGGCAATTCATAGCAATACATCAGGAGTTCCCTCTGGCTTTCTTTTTAACAAAGGGTAGAGAGACAGACCTTAAGGAGCTAAACTAGTTGAGTGTTTGTTCCTCACTACTTGGACTGCTGTCAGACTGTCAGTGATATCTTGGACAATTTCAGGGCAAAGTCCTGTCCTTCTGTATTAAATTGAAAGAGGTGACGCTCTCTAGCTGGATGACAAGTTATCCTCCTTGATGCAGATTATCACCAGTCTGATACTCCCTTGAATAGTGTGGCTCCTTATTCTGCTTCTGAGGTAAAACCAAGTAAGTTTTGGCTCCATAAAGCCTTTTTCAGAGGCTCTTTGCCCACTCCTCCCACTCAGTTTCTCACTGCTGCTCTCAGACCAATTGGTGCAGTGAGCCTGATCAGAGCTGATACATGATGAGCTTTTTTTATGGCATTCAGTTTGGAAGCTCTGAGCATTTTTAATACTCGTGATGGAAGTTTTGTAAAGCTTCAGATGCAAGTATAGGCTTTGTATTTTTAGTAACATATACAGCTATAATTCACTATACTGAAATACCGCTCTGTTGCACTAAAGTACAATTTAAACATGTGAGGTGTGATAGATGGCAAATGCAATAGGGAACATAAACTACTGTCCTTGCAGGGTGTTTGCTGCAGTTCACCTCTATATGGGCAGAACTGTCCTCTCTGTGTTAGTGCAAACTAGACTTTATTACTGAGTTAAAACTTTCAAACCTCTCAATCACAAGCAAGACCAGCTATGAACAGTGAAAGTAAGTCCATGTAGATCCATCTTGAGTTAACTGACATGCGCATTGAAAATATTTGTTTGTGGCAGATGTTCCTCCTTTGGTTCTGTTCCTGGTAGACCTTGAAATACAGTTTTGCATAAGAGTAGAAATACATCTGGAATAGTTCTAAGTCTTCCAGAGCATTAGTTTCTTCCTCTTAGGAGGAAAGGTTTTCATGCTTTTTGAAAAGTATGAATTTAAAGAAGAACAGACACAAATGGATTGGTAAATGAGAGGAGGAGCTAATTTTAAGAATTTGTTGCTTTTATGGGGTCTGGTTAGGAAAAGTGCTTCATTACTACACACGAAGGATTTTTTGTGATGGCATTTTTTAAGAATGAACCTTGCCGTTCAGAAATAAAAATGCTTAAACCATTGTTGAAATTTTGTAGCTTTTGGGGGGGAAATACTGTGAAAAGTCAGTGGAATGTTAGTTTTACATCTTCAAGATTTTCTCCAAATTACTGTTGGCTGTTAGTTACTGAAAACCAAAAAAGCAACACTCATGCACTTTTTCTAAGGCCATATTGCATTACTAACTTTTGTTGGGTTTGCCTTGCAGCTTTCCAAATCTTTAACTCCATGGGATGTCCTGCTCAGTTTAATAGCAGCTGCCACACACGATTTGGATCACCCAGGTGTTAACCAACCTTTCCTAATTAAAACAAATCATTATTTAGCGACTTTATATAAGGTAAGGAAAAAATCAGTTGTTTTGTTAAAACCAGGTTTGGAGAGGAGTATAGAAAAGGAGTATAAATTGTGATGTGTTTAGCTAGTGGTAGGATTGAATACAGATGTTGTTTCCATGTGACTGGGATAAAAAATTGTGCAAATTAACTAAGTATTCAGGATTTGTGGGTTTTAACCTCTGGGAAAAACAAAAAAGAAAAGAAGAAAGTGAAACACCAACCCCAAAACACAGCCAAATTGTATGTAGCTCTTCAGTTTAAGAAAAAGGCATTGACTGACGTGTTACTCCCTTTTAATTCACAGAATACCTCAGTATTAGAGAACCATCACTGGAGATCAGCAGTGGGGTTGCTGAGAGAATCTGGTTTATTTGCACATATGTCATTAGAAAACAGGTATGTTTATACCACATAATATAGATTAGTTTCAGATAGAAGCAATCTGTCAGCTAAGACAGCCCTGAAAAACTAGATAAGTTATTGCACAGCACTTTTGAGTACAAAATATGGAGATCTATTTTAAGAATTCCTGGATACTGTGCTGGTAGAGTAGAGCAGTTCATGGTGCAACGTGATACTCAGAAAATAACATTTATTGCAAGCACATTGAAGGAGTGTATTCATGTAGTCAAGCACCTGTTCAGACTAAACTTGGCTGTCTTTTCTCATTCTGCCACCACAACTGTAGTTTAAAATAGACCATCTTCACCTACTCTTGACAAGAAATAATCTTGAGACAATCAGTTCGTGCATTTTTAAGAAAAAAAAAAAAGGGAGGGGGAGGGAAAAAAGCTAAAAACTGTTTTAGTCTTCCTGAAAGCTGCCTGTGAAATATTCTAGTATTTCTGTGAATTTTGCAAGAATTTTTCAGGAAAAGAAAACAAACAGTTCAGTGAAAATGCTTATTAAAAATCTTCTATTTGTATAATAATAAATATGATTAAAAGCCATGTAGGTCTAGTGATGACTGTTATTCTTAATTGATATACTTTTGAATGTTTGGTGTCCCTTATTCAGGCAGCTGATGGAGAGCCAGATAGGTGATCTCATTCTTGCCACAGACATCAGTCAACAAAACGAGTACCTGTCCATGTTCCGATCCCATTTGGATAGAGGAGATCTATGTTTAGAGAACGCGAACCATCGTCACTTCATCTTACAGGTGATCTTGCTGCTCTTATTTTTGAAAACAGCATTTTAGTGTAAAAACTAATTTACTTTTAAATACTAAATACTACTTCTGCCAGGCCTTCTCCTCCTTTCAAAATGGAGCAGAACTATCTTTTAGTCTTTCTGTTCCATTGCAGCCTCAGAATTGTGAAATGCTTTGTCAGAATGTATTTTGGGGAAGGAAAGCACTGCTGTTGTGAATCAGTTTGCAGTTGTGCTAATGAGCTTTAGCAAACTTTAAGAACAAAGGCCATGAGAATCTTCTTAGGTTTGTAGGCACTTTGTTACTAGGTTCATAGTGTGGGCTATAACAGAAAGTGGACAAACAGATGAGAAGGTCTGTCTTGTCCAAACTATTGCTAAAAATACAAGCATGAGAGCCAGAAATGGAAAGTACTGCTTGCTTGCTTTGATGCTTCTTTTTCTGAAGTTATTTTTGGCTCCTCTACCAGTGAGTATACTAAATATAGTAGCCCTGAAATACTTTGAGTTGGCTGAATTTCCATATTACTCAGGGATGATCGTGAGATCTCACAGTTCCTTGAGTGTTTTTAAAATATTACAGAACATAACTTGGAGCACAAATGGTAGGTAGGTTTGTTATTCACAAAACCTAAAATAATCTGCTATCAGGAATTAAGTAATTACAGGCACTTCTGTTGAAGGAAAGGTGATCTAACACTGTGTGTTAACTTGTTAGATGGCTTTGAAGTGTGCAGATATTTGTAACCCCTGTCGGACGTGGGAGCTGAGCAAGCAGTGGAGTGAAAAAGTAACGGAGGAGTTCTTCCATCAAGGCAAGTAAGAGTAGAAGTATCTGTTAGTATTTAATGTATTTAGTGTGGACAGAGCGTCCATGAGCCCTAGTCCATTTATATTTAGCAGTAACAGAGATATACAGTGTGGGATTTTTTTACTTTCATGGGTTATGTTTCCTGCAAAAGGTCAGTTACTAAAACTCAGCAGAGAATCTGCTTAGAATCTGAACCTAGAATGGCTGATGCAATACATCCTTCAGCTGAAGGGGGCTTCAGATTAATAATTATGGCCACTTTACAATTGCCCTAGAGGTTTCAGCAAATTATGGAATATGTTCATCATGTGTCTTCAATATTGAAATTTCAGCTGTGACGCCTGTTGATAAGCAGGTAAGAGCCAGGGAGATTTTTAGTTACTGTGCAGTTTAGACTACTTACGTAAGCAGTTAATA
This sequence comes from Rhabdornis inornatus, assembly GCA_013397075.1. Classification (NCBI taxonomy): domain Eukaryota; kingdom Metazoa; phylum Chordata; class Aves; order Passeriformes; family Rhabdornithidae; genus Rhabdornis; species Rhabdornis inornatus. The sequence goes on from VWZS01004048.1 coordinate 1,310,551, forward strand.
AAGTCTTTAATTGACAAATGGAGTGAATTTGCTCCATTATTATTAAATTGTTTTATAATAAAATTAAAGCTAGCTTGGTGGACTTGAGACCTGCTAATTTGCATGTGAATATGGTAAATGGGGAACAGACTGCTTTATTTGGTGCTAATCATGTGAGACTTAATCTTAGATAAAGGTGATAGGGAAGCAGAAACACAAATTGCCTTTAGCGAGAAATTTCTGAAGGCTAAGCTGTCCTCTTCCATATTGCTGAAGGGGGATTAATTTGTCGTTTCTATGACAGTATAGGAGGTTTTGCAAGAAAGGATAGTAATCCTTCAGGAAACCTGTGGTTCTCTAGGGTTTCTGTAATTACTGTTTGATGAAAAATACCAAGTATTTAAATACAGTAGTTGTAAGTATTGTTAGTCTGACAGATCTACTTGTTTTTTTGGGAGATGGGAAGAGAAGTAAATGCATTCCACCAGCTGCAGGGTAGTGTCCTTGTTAACCAACACTCACAGCTCACTTCTGTTAGTGTTTGATTTGGTTGGGACTTGATGATTTAATGGTTGCATTATACTTTTGTTTCTTTAGGTGATATTGAAAAAAAATATCACTTGGGTGTGAGTCCACTTTGTGACCGACAGACAGAAACTATTGCCAACATCCAGATCGGTAACTGCAATTCAGTTCATTTTAGTAGATTTCTTTCAGCATGCAATTTGAATACAAGCACCTTTTGGATACGTTTTCTAGAGGCTGAACATACTCTGTGTGTGTGTGTGTGTGTGGCAGGATTTTATTATAAAGAGCAATTTTATTTTTATTTGCTATATAACATCTCTGGAATTGTTTATGAACGGTGCTGCCATGACAGTCCTGGAGCCCCTCTGTTGCCTCAAAGAGCAGGTACAACACGAAAGGCAGCTGTCTGACTTCTCCCACGCTGCTGCCCAGAACTTTCCTCATCTGAAGGGTATTTCGGGGAGGGTCCCCTCCCCTTGCCATGTGATCTTGGGTGCCTTTTGCAGTGAGCTTGTCACAACTGAGCATGTTGGGTTTTTAGCTTTTTGGAATGTCAGCATTCCCTTTAAATGCAGCCTTTAATGAGGGTGGTGGGCAGAGATGTGATGAAGAATGGTGGATAGCCATTATATTAATAGTTTTTGCTAACCTGACTTGGATTTAAATAGTAAAATGTCTTTTTATAGTTCATTTTAATAAAAGTTGAATATGGAGGTGAAGTGGGACTCAGTTAAAAACATAGTAAAAGAAGAGAATAAATTTAACAACAAGCACATTATGAATTAATGCTTTAGACTGAACACATCAGCTTTTGTGTCAATCAGCTGCATTGTTATAATGTAGAATGCCAGGAAATAATATTTTTTAATTAAAAAACTCAATTTTGGCTATCATACCACTGAATTTTTGTTTCATGGAAATAGACATTACAAATAAATGAACATGTGCATACATACCAACAAGTACATCAATGTGTTTTTTTTGTGGCCTTGTTAAAAAATTTCTAAAATTTGTATTTTTAAGTATTTTTAGTCACCCTAATATTGTGAAAAAATATATTCTTTTTCCCCCTGTGTAGTATAATTCAGACACTCTGTGGGGCAATCAATTATAAAATCTTTCAGAAATTTAGGTTTTTTAAATTGTGTGACTTAATTGCTGATGTTTAGATTTCTTTCCCTCTCCATATTGTCCAATATTTGTTTCCATTTGGTCATTGCTGTGAAAGAAAAAAGGTTACTTTGTAATGCAGTGTATTGCTGTTCTTCTGACTGATTAGTAAAATCTTTTACATTTTGAGAGATTTTTTGGTAAAGATGCCTGAAATATCTAGATGAATATTTAAATGCATGTTGGAGAATAGTAGTTTAGCATGTTCATTTATTTGCTACTAAATGCTATTTAAAATACTTGGTTTGAGTATTTTAATTTTTATCTGTATTGTTTTTTTATTTCATCTGCCTCTGTTTGCTTGTTTTTGAAGGTTTTATGACTTACTTAGTGGAACCACTGTTTGGGGAATGGGCCCGGTTTTCCAACACGAGGCTGTCACAGACAATGCTTGGCCACCTGGGACTGAACAAGGCAAGCTGGAAGGGAGTGCAGAGGGAACAGTCGGGCAGCGGTGACGATGTTGACCCCACTTTTGAGGAAATGGACTCAGACATTTTACCTCAGGAACCTCGATTGTCCTGACCTCAATCTCCATGACAAAACTGCCTCTTCCCTCGGTATCTGCATGGTTGGATTAAAGGAGACACATGCCAGCCCAAGGTTTTGGTAAAACGGTAAAATGATGCCAGCATTATTTATTTCCAAGTTTTCCTTTGACACAGACCATTTGACCCAGAATTTTTTTAAGCCACCAGATCTGAACATAGAGCAATATGCACCTGCCTCAGTTGGTTGTCGTTCGGAACCTCGAATATGCAAAGCACAGCAGTGACTGAGCCTTGGAGCAACGGGACGAAAGCTTCATTGTGCCCCATGGCTTGGGTTTTCTCATGATATTTGGAATATGGTCTTCAAATCTAAGACTTGACATGGATTGTTCCACTCCCTTGCAATTTAGCAAGACTTGCATAAATGTGTTCAAAGCATACCTTCCACTCAGTCCCTCTTTTAATACGGAAATGTGAAGTGCCCATCCTCTGCTGCCTCTGGCAAGACTTGATGTTTACAAATGTACTCTGAAACTATTGGTTCTAGACTTAACCTTTGCGCATGGCTGTGAAGGAACCACTAACTTGGGTTTTTTGCTTTTTTAAAAGAAAAAGATCAAATCTGAGACTGCAGCTCTTGTTTCTTTGGATGCCAGAAAAGCCTCCCATTTGCCATAATTTTGTTTGTGCACTGGGAACTGAGCATTCATCATAGAGCACAGCCAAGCTTTACTCCAGTGCTGTATGGGAATGCAGTTTTTTAACGGCGAAAAAACACTTCTGAATCTGGGAAGGGGTGGGGGGGAAGCGTCCGAACTGCATTGCGATTCTGCAGTGGGAACATCGCATGTTGTTCTCACTATTGTACACTTGAACTGCACATGCAAGAAAAAGGTGGAATGTCTAACACCATAATCAGCTCAGGGTATTTGCCAATCTGAAATAATGTGGGATGGGAAGCGTGTCCTTCAGAACAAGGGTACAAATGCCCCTTTCGCTGCAGCGTGTGTGTATGTGTGGGTGTGTGTGTGTGTGTGGGA
>VWZS01004048.1:1313799-1339387 GCA_013397075.1 Rhabdornis inornatus
TTTGAACGGCAACATTTTTCCTTTTTCTTTTTTTTTTTTTTTTAATTTTTTCTTTTAGAATGTGACAATTTCATCAACAGCCACACTGGGGAGGAAACTGTAACAAATTGCTACAGATGCCTTAAACTATGCACAAAGCTAAGTGACCAAATTTGTTTTTGATTTGAAAAAAAAAAAAATTTAAAAAAAGTGCATTGTTTACGTATTCCTCCCTCTACTGAAACATTACCCACTGATGGGTTTTTGATGGGAAAAGGAGAAAATGTTTTTTAGGACAAAATTAAAGGACTAATTTTAAACTTAAAACATTCCATTTTTGTAATTTGTTTTACATTGTTTTAAGTACAGTAAGCACAACTGTAATCTAGTTTGAGAAACTGGTGCTTTCTTTTAGTTCATTTGTATTTCCCTGTTATTATTGTAAAAGACTGTTTATTATTGTGTTTACAGTTTGTTGCAACAGCCATTTTTGGAAGAGAGCTTCAGCGTAAAGCCATTTGTAAAGGCTTTGCCATATTCATTTTAATATGTGCCTGTTGCTGTTAACTTTTAATTAATAAAACAAAATATTTTCACATTATGCTCCTGTACATTTAAGTTATGACTGAGTCCAGCGTTGTGGAAAGGTAGCTAAGGTTGCAGTCAGCTTCCACTGTAAAACTAAGCCAACTTTTGGATTTGAAAATACTAGTCCTCACATGCCAAAATTTATTGCCTCTTGGAGCTTGGCCTTTTACTGTTTGAAAAGCAAATCCTGACTTACCTGATTGTTTCCCTTCTAAATCTGTTTATTATTCTTTCATGTTCCCTGAAGTAGTATCATTAATCTCAAAGTGGCCATGTTTAAAGAAATAAATTTCTAATGAAACCATTCCTTTGAGCCTGCGTGGACTTCCTTCCTTCGCTGTCAGTGCAAGTTCTTGATGTTGACTCCAACAGAGAAAGATCAATGGGACAATGAGCTCTGGTTGTAATTTTCAGGAGACAAGAGCCATTTTTAACAGGCTGCCTTTGAAATCGTGTTTAAACATGGGAGAACACAGAGGTAACAACTGTGTGTAACTTACTACAGAGAAACTGAGAGAAACTTGCTACAGAGCAACACTTACCTGGGTTAAATGTGGAAAAGTGCTGATTCCTCTTGGACCTTTTTGAACAAAACATATGCCAAGCCTGCAGCTATTTTCAAAATGACCACTAAAATCAGTATCTGATGATGCCTTCTGTGACACATTTGTAAAAAATGAAACTTTGCTTAAAGAGCATCAACTGCATTTTAAGTTTTGCTACTTGTTACAGGCATATGTTAATACATAATTTTAATGAAAATTAAGATTAATAATTTTAAAAATAGGTATATAGAGTATTTCAATATAGTATTTATAAAGAGTGTGTGATTTTTAACATTGTGCAAACTTGCTGTCCTTTGCTCTGACAGAACCCAGAACAGATTATCAAAGTCCAAAATAGAAGTAGCTTTGTTCTAAGCCACCCTTCCTGGAAAGTGGTCTCTGTCTTTTCCAACCAGACTGGATTTAGAAAGACTGGTTCTAATTCCATCTCTTCATGCATGTGGAAGCGTCTGTCATTGAGCTTGAATTTAAAAAAGAAAAAATGCCTTTTCCATGCTGGCTGGAAGTGCCTTTCTACAACTGTACACCAAACTTTAATGTTGCTGCAGCTTCAGCATTTCACGTGAGAGCCGATAGCCCACACATGCTAGGCACAGGACCTAGAGCCCATGGCCACTAACAGCCCCTGGAGCCCAGAAACCTGCTGGGGAAGGGGGCCAGCCCCCCCCAGCTGTTCAATTCACAGATCTGCTCCCAGCATTCTTCTGTGCACAGACAGACCCAAATGGGCCTCTGGTTATGTCCAAGGGCCCTGCCCAGCCTCCATGGGTGACCTTAGTTTGAGCACTTGAGGTGTTTTTTAGTGGGCAGTGGCATTGCGTGTAATTTCAAGTAAAAAGATAAAAATTAAAGTACAATATAAATTATTTGATGGCAACTTTGTGATTTTATTTTCTTGCACAGATGACATTTTTCTTTGCAGTAATTTTACATCACTGCTAAAGCTCACCTGATTTCTGGCGCTGGCTACCCCAGTTCAGATGGGCAGTGTCTGGTGTGGGTGATTCTCACGCTTTAGCCTGGTTTAATAGGTCAGGTGACATCCTGAATTTTACAAGTCAGTGATTTAATTGGACTGCCAGAGGAACTGAATGTACCAGGGGATGGAGAGGCTGTTAAACAAGTCCCTTCCTGCTATCGTCGTGGTGAGGCATAAACTTCTCACTGGTTCCTGAGAACCCTTTTTTTTGTTTGTTTAACCAGCATGCACCTGAATTCACAGTGTTTTACAGCCAGCCCTGCTGTTACTCCTGCTCAACAGCAAGGTAAGCAAACCAGTCCTGGAGGAGATACAAGGAGGTTGTCACCACACTGATTTATAGTCACTGTAACAGAATATGAACTTACGTTATTGTGGCTATCAGTTGTAGAGTACCACGAATCAAATATGCCATGTTTATTTTATCTGCTTTTAATTTTATATAGTAGCAATAGAGCATAAAATACAAAATTTAAAACCAAAGTTAACTTTTACAAAGGTGTTTTAAAGGCACTTAGATGAATTGAAGGATTGAATGACCAATCAGCATGACTGATGGCAGAGCACTTTGGAAGGAAGTTACATTATGTATGTATTAATACCATTTCAAGTTCCACACCAGAAATCACAGCTCCTCCATGTACAACCAACATTCCAGTTACAAGCAGCACAGCTTCCCTATCTTCAGTAACCTTGTCAGAGCCATTCAGCTGTCTTCATTAAAGAAGTGCTCCTTGTGTCTTTTCCTAGGAAAGAGAAGCTCCCAGAGGCAGTTGTACTTGTCCCAGTAGTCAGGATCAGCTTAGAGCACCAAAAATACCCAGGACTCAGCTTTTTCAATGCTTATCCACAGTCAGAGCAAACAATGGCTTTGTTTCAGAGTGTACCTAAGCTGCAGCTCTTGGCTCCTGAACAGCTTTTTTCACCCTGACTTGTACTTTCAGCTTGAGCCTTTCTACACCTGTGGCTGGAGACATGAGCTCAGGTATGGGTTATGGGCAACAGCTTATCCCATCTCTTCCCTGCAAATGGCTACTGCAAGCCCTATCTGCCAGAAACAGACCCAGGGAGCCAGGCTGGAGAGAAGGTGTCCATGAGCATCTCCGAGAGCAGCAGAGATGAGCTGCTTTTGGCAACTTGCACCCCACAGTACTTTGTACCTTTGTTTTCTTACCTACAGCACTTTATGCTAATTAACTGACATTAACACATACTCTTTACTATTTTAATCTGCTGCTATCTACTGCCTATTTCAAATTCCCTTGACTACCTTTTGACAGAGGCTCCCAGAGCATGATTTTACTCTTCATAATGGCCACAGGATGGTGCAAGCAGGTTTTACTCTCTTACCCTTGCAAGCTCATGTGAAACAAACAAAAAACCCGCACAAAAACGTACTACTATGTAAAATTTAGGTGACCTCTGCAGCAGGTTCAAGTTTTCACTTTGTTTCAGTAAGAAGAGTGCCTCCAGGTTTTCTTTGGGCTAAAAATTTGCTACAGTTAAGTTTAAAAGAAAGACTTCAAACATGAAGATCTCAGTATCAAATTACACACTGTAGTGTAAATTATAGGTAGACCTCACATAAAACTGGTATTAACTTAAGGGTGTATCACCATCATTAATAACATGTACACAAATCTTTAAGCTGGTCAGTTATGCACAAAAAATGTTGTATATATAACTTAGTGTTAATAAACTAAACCCATCACATAAATCTGAGTGGAAAGCCAAGCTTGAATACAAAATTAATACCTGAGTATAATGGTCCAATTTATTCCCCTTGATAAATCACATACATACAAACATGTTTAGTGCCTCATTTCTATATTTCACATTAGGTCTTTCTGTGCTGTAAGAAAAGAGACCTCTCAGTACTAGTGCTATTTGCAACATAAAATATTTTATACAAAGCAGCTTAACAGTCTTTCGCAGAATAATCTTTAACACTAAGATTTTTCAATTAAAGTCTTCATTTTTCCTGTAGACTTCAGCATGTGTGGTCCAAACTGGAAAGAAAACCAGAAATATGTTCAGATTGCTTTCAACAGAACCCTCGCTGAACTAGTATCTATCCAAGCAGTAAAAGCAAAACTTGGGCAGAAATAATTTCCTTTATCACCCTGCTTCTCTGCATGTGGATGTCACAAAGAAAAGGAGAACTTGTGTTAGCAACAGCTGAAAGTGCTCAGAGGAGGGAGCCAACGACCTGCTGGAGCAGTGCTGGAGGCAGTTGACTCTACCACAGTAAAATAAGGAGATAGACTCAGTTATCATTACACCTTGACAACCAACTGCTCCAGCAGCAGTTTAACAGTGCTTCTGCTCTTACTCTACCCTGCATTTCTGTGCAAGTCCTTTTCAAAACTGTCATGCAAGTCTGATCTAACGAAGTCAGATACAGTTAAGTAACTGATGGACAGATTTTATTAGCTCATTATGGATCAACATTCTATCATTTAATGAAAACCTTCAATTTTCTTAGCTCTTGAGGACTTGATTATCCTTTACCTGAAAAGGTGGACTATAAATTTCAAAATGATGCTAACTTGTGTAACATCTACATATATTAGCAGAAAGATGGAGGTTGATTTGCACAACTATAGTTCAGTCCACAGATGTGTTCAGAACCACAATACTCACCAGCACTACCTCAGTCTGTGTCTTTGTTTCAGCTTTTGGAATCACTTTTTCTGTTTCACCTTGGCTATCATTTTGGTATCGATAGGCAAATTTCTTTTTGAGAGCTTCTGCTATTAATGTTGCAGGATCTGCAGGCTGAGACACTTTAGATTTTGTATCTCCTGAGGATCTAGAAAAGAAAATGGCATCAGCATGTCTCACCCTGAAACAGTTTTGAGTCATTAAAACACATCATTAATACCAATCTTGGTACATTGACATTTATTACCTTTTCACTGAGCGTAGTTTCACGCTGCTCATGTCTTTGAGGATTTCTAGCATGTTTGGTACTTCAGGCTTCTTTGGCCCATTTTCCACCACATTCTGGCCAGCATTCATCTTTTTGTTTTTCCTTTCTTTAATGAGATCAACTGCAGACTTTCTCTGATCCAGACCTGAGGGAGGGGGTGGAGGCAGAGGAGGAGGAGGTGGTGGTGGTGGAGGTGGAACAGGGGCAGCAGCTGAAGCAAGTGGACTTGGCCCAACTACAAATAAAACATGCATTACCAGTCAGTTTACCTGTAACTCCCCTCCACACGTCACAAATGCTCAGGTAAGAAAATCACTATAGTAACTTGAATTGTGTCTCCTCTGCCACCTTTAGATTGTCATGTAACTTCTTCATTCCTAAACCACCTAAGCAGACTCAGCTAAAAAGCCACATGAAAAACCTTATGGAAAAGTTAGAAGCATCCTTTGAAATTCCAGTCCTAATTCCAGGTGCATTTGTGTCTTTAGTGCAGTGGGACAGATGCCATGGTATCTTTCAGTTATGTTCTGCCCCTAATGTTACCAGTATTTCCCTTTCTTCTCAGAGGCAGCTACTGAGCTGGAAGTCACAATCTGCCACAGGAACAGTGCTTCTTCCTACTTACCATCACAAGTAAAAAATTACCATACAAGATTTTAAAATGTAAATTTCAGACCTCAAACAGTGCTTAAATTGAAGCGTATTCCCGCTGTCCAAGGTTGAGGATTTTTAGGCCAGCTACTCATATGTCTCTACTCATAGAGATTCTCACAATAATCTTGATCTTGAGTTCCATGTATTACTTTAGGTAAAAATTGGTGTTATAAACAGAGTATCAGTAATAACCTGACAAATAAATGAAGACACCTCTGTTTAATTGCACCTTTAAAAAAATGAGAAAAATCAGATCAAACCAGAGTTTTGAGGCTTGGAGTAAAAAGTGTTTATAGAAATAAAACAGAAGAGTCTATTCCGTGTACCTGTAGGCAAACACACAGCGTCATTACCATGTTCTACCAGAAGAGGGAGATAAAGATGATAAAATAAAAATTTAATTTCCCTAATAAATTGAGGTAAAGGGAAAAATTAAAAACAAGCTTACAGTTATTTCACATGCCCCCACCCTCCCCCCCACAATTAAAATTCAAGAGTGAAACCAGGTGATCCTTAAAACTATTTCATAGTTTTGAATACAAGCAGTTCAGGAAAAATAAAGAAACTCCTATCAGTTGACAGCTAAAGGAGCATCTGAAACATCAGAATATGATTTTATACTCAAACATAGGCAAAGGTTGTCACTCTTTGACAAGAGTGACAACCAAATGCCTGTCATCTGCAGCCAACAAGGGCCATCTCCTGCTAATATTTTAGGACTTAAAACTGAAAGGAGTCAGAGGGGATGGAAAGAGGAGAAAGAAATTCAGGAAAATAACTATTCTGTTTACTATCAGAAACAGTGCACCACTTTTGCTTCCATATGGACAATGTGTCTGGTCCCAGAGATGATTGCAGTAAACAATTAATTGCCTTTTCTGTTACTTGAGATGTATATTACATATTCCAAAAGCATAATTAGCATCTTGTATGAATACTTAATAACATCAGAGAGCCTATTTCCTTAGTGAACGGAAAGACTTCAGTGTCAGTAATTAAGTTACATTCTTTCAGTTTGGTTTAAGCCATCATGTTTATCATGAGCTTTGCTCTGAAAGCTGTTTAATACTTCTTTACTCATTCACAGATTCAGAACTCTGGCAGATTTACAGACAAACACGAAGACTTTAGGAATACTAAAAAATACAGAGAATCTGGCAACTCTCTTGTCTTCAAGACCTATTCTGTACCCCTTGGTTATTGTGCCAAACTAACCAAAACAATATGGAGAACTGCTTGGCGTTGCAGTATCTCTCAAAAAAGAATTAGCATAGTATTAATTATAAAAGGGACACATTCGTTAAGTAATTTTTGCTGAGAGTACAGCAAATTTAATACCTGTTGTCAAGTTCTGCTGTTCTTGCAAGGTTACAATTTTGGCTATTTGTGCTCTTAAGGAGGCCAGTTCATTTTCTAGGGCACTGATCTTCTGCAGTGCTTCTTCGTTTGCCATCACTGCGCTCCTGGGCACTAGTTCCTCTGCTGACGGGCTTTGCAAGGACGTTTGTCTGTGTGGAGACTTCCTGAAATTATGTGCTTCGCCTGGAAGAGGTTGGGTTGTTTTTGACCAAACTTCTGACCTGTGACAAAAATATTACAACATATTTTGAAGGCTTTGAAATAGACAAAAACTAAACCAATGTTACATAGCCATCAGTGGTATGAGTTGAAGACCTGACCTCAAAATCGTCTTTATACAAATCACTTCCATCAAGACCTTAAATAGTTTAAGAAAATTGAGGGCTTCACATCCTTTCTGTTTGTACCATGAGCTGTGTTTCTTCTCTTCCCCCAGACAGCGTTTTGTAGAATCCTTGATTTCAGCAAAAAAAAAAACAAACGAATACATTTCCCCTTATATCAAACTATTTTTCTGCCTCAAACCTATTGTACAATTTATTTGAATTAAGACTTAATTTTTCTTCCCTTAAATGCTACCAGTTTCCCCATGGGAAGCAAATAGCTATTTGCAGTTGATTCCTTTGAAAGAGTTTCTTAGTTCCACAGGATTTTTTTTGGTACTGTTTGGATTACTTAAAGGACAATTCCCAATTTTAGCAGCATTGGGAAATATGGAGTACATGAAACAGCTTAGTGATGCAGAGACTGATTCTCAGTTGATAGAAAAGGGTCTCGTATCTAGTTTTCTAACACAATAATTAGAACTACAGAGAAGAAAATTTCAGACGGTTTTAAAGAGTCCCTGGCCTTCCCTCCACTCCTCACAAGAAAATGCAACTCTGTTGCCTTCCCTTAATACCCACCAAAGCTCAAGCCATATTAAAAACTGAGGAATAATTGAGCATCTGCTCAAACAAGTCCAATAAGCCCTTACGAAGACACCAGCATTTTAAAATCGTTTATTTCAAGAATCTGAAGCCACTTAGAACCTGAGGATCAAGTTAAAGATGTCTCTGCTCATTGCAGGGGGCTCGGACTAGATGGCTTTTAAAGGTCCCTTCCAATGCAAGCTGTTCTATGATGTAAGTAGAATTGATAAGGACTGATGACAACAGATGACCATAAACTTTTTAAAACACAAAATAAGGCCACGTACTTAACTCCTCAATCCTCCTTAATGTCAATCCCCAAACTTCTCAGGCATGCCAGGATTCCACTGTTTATTTAAACACGAAAGTGAGAACAGGGCCTGGGAAAAGGACTTTTTGAAATGGGTAGAATGGCTCCAGACTAACTCAGCCCAAGTGCCCCATCACTCTGGATGCGTGGATTAAGCTACTGTGGGTACTCACCATGTTAGATCTGCAGCTGTGCTAGACCTAAAGCAAGAGTCAAGATTTAAGGCTAGAACAAGCCCTGTGCTCTGACCACATCAAACCAGGATTAGATACACATTTAAGTCTTCTATGACACTGACAAAAACCATCAGCACAACTTGCAGAAATGTGATCAAGGAGAATTGAATATTATCATGGATGATGAAATTTAGGTGCTGGTATCTAGACAGGAATAGGGAGCAACTAAAGATGAGAACAGGATACCTCCCATGGCAACCACGTCCCTGCTCTCCTTAAGTAAGGTGGAAGGAGCCAGTGGTCACTTCAGTCCTTAAAACCGCCTTCCAGAAACTCTTTAAAGGAGCAGAACAGCTAAATAACAAAGGGTATTTTCTGCTCAGAGCAGTAATAGAGTTTTAAGGAGATGTCTTGACTGGAATCTAACACTATGGAAAAACATTATGCCCAAGTTGTCACTACTGCTCTGACTAGGGGTAGAGAAAAAATGATTTTTCATTTAGTTGCTTCCTCTATAAAACCGTATTCACAGAAAAAAACCTATGTCTGCAAGACTGTTTACTAAATTTTACAGTGGATAAATATTTAACAGTAACACCTATGTGATCCTGTCGAAACAGAGAATTTTAAATGCCTGGAAAACACCTAATGGATACCAGATCCACTACTAATACTGTGCACAGACATAATAAACAGTGCACACTGAAATACTCATATTTGCTAAATAATTCACTTCCCGTGCTCCATCATAAGCTGTTTGCCTTAAGGTCACTATGTATCTGCAGGATTATTTTAGTCCAATCCCACATCCATCTGTCCCTGCTCCCCTCTTCCCCTGCTGAAATGCAGACGTTTCAGCAAATATGCAGTCCTACATCTTTCGTAATAGGTTATTTGAAGCACCAAAGAGCCATTCTCCCTGTTGTCTCCATTAAATGTAATAGCTTTACAGTTCAATCCTTAAACGAAACACTTCTGTGTAAACAAAAGTAGTATCGGACAGTTTAATTTCCTTTGTGTCAAACAGACTTCAGGAATACTGCTTCCCAAGCAAGTGCTGATTCTGAGATTCCCCTCTGAGTTTGTGAAACTAATGCGGTGGTGCCAGAATGTTTCTTATGCAAAGCTTCACTGTAGCAAGGCATGTTGGAGGGCATCTAGGTCATTACTAACCTATTTTATGCTTTCAAATGAAGAACAGGATCCTCCTGTAATATCTGAAGCCAACAATCTGTGCCTTTCTCTGATCAATTAGTTTGTTTAGAAGCAAAACCTCCTCTGCACTACAGAACTGTACTTTTGTTTCTGGATAGTCTGAGCAGCAACCTGAGCAGGATGGAATAGAGAACTTCATCCCTTCAGGCAAACTGTTTCACGTAGTGATAGTGCTGTGTAGAACCCTTGGTCCAACAGAACAGTCCCATCATTCTGGACACAGGTGCTCACATACTTCCCTGCCAGTTTTTGTTATGAAGATTAAAGACGTGAAACACAAACCACAATTTTTTCACTGTACTTAGCAGACTGTGGAGCCTTAACCAGAAAGGTAAAAAACAACATGCCAATTTTACTGGATTGACAGAATTACCACTGCTGCTAATGAGGAAGCTGTACAGTTCACTGCCCTATGGTAATGGCAATCTCAGGAGAACTGGAGAATCACCTAGCAATTGTGCCATAGCACAGCAGACACTTTCGTTGCTTGAAGCCACTGTGCGCAGTTCTTTGCAATACATAAAAAAATAAAATCCAGTCTTCCTTGTATAATACCCATCTCCTCTATGTTTTCCAACGAGTCTTGGTTTCATAATCCTATTAGTCTAACCTCTACTACTTCTTTTCCACACCCTAGCTCTGTCTCTTCTCCCAGCATTCCAATGCTCTCTGTTAATTGTAAAGCACAGTAGATTCTCACTGGAGAGAAGTGAGGTTTCTTCCACTGGAGAGAAGTGAGGTTTCTTCCTCTCAGCTCAGAAGTTCAGAGAGAAGATTTCAGAAACATACCTGAGCCTTGTAGAGACTTCACCTTCTTCTTCAGCAATCCATCCCACATCAGCAAAGGTGGCCACTGCATCTTCTCTGAGCTGAGCAGGACTGTTTCCTTCCGTGACACGAGAAATAAGCTAAATTTTGAAGGCAAGATTGAAGGTTTTAGAGTCAATGCTCTCAGCCCAAGTCACATTTATGTTACCCAATACTTCTACTGAGGCTACATGTAACTATTAACACATACATGCACAAAATCCATCCGTAGACTTGAAACACTTATTTCTGTCCTGTGCTCAGTCCAGAACCATTTCACTGACTTCAAACTATTCAATCCATTCTGCTGAACACTTTGCAGAAATTCATGGCTAACCACATACACCATCACATGATGCTAATGAACACTAAAAATCCAATGCAAATTGTTAGTTTTAAGACAAGCAAACATCAATATTCTCACACAGTTTTCTACATTAACTCAAATAGTATGTTTTTAAATTATATTCATGACCAGTAGTTAAAAAAGACATTAAGGCTGCCAGTACTTCTTAAGTATTTTGCTCTGATGTAGTAGCATTTTTAAAGTGAAATTCTGCCGAAATTTCCCTTTCCCTAAAACTTCCGAATTTCTGTACGAGTATGTACATTGCACAGGGGGCAAAGCAAACAAGCAAGCAACCCCAGGCAGAAAGCCAATTCTACCAGCTCAGTAATCACAAAGACTTTGAGTGAGAGGTAGGATGCAGTCATAACATCATACATTACGTGCTAACAATCTTATTTACAACATGCCAAACAAATGGACCATTTTCCAGCATGATTCTGGCCATTAGCTTTACAGCTGTTTGAAGCCAAAGGTGAGCAAGGCTTAAGAGACTGGAACCTTTCTTCAATTTCCAGTTAAGTGATTTGAAAACTGTGATGTGAAAAATTGTTTGGACCATCAATACTTGCTCCATAGTCACAACTCAACAAAACAGTTTCAGATCTATTTTGAAATACTGGCTGCTTCCCCAGGTCAGACGAGGGCATGTGTTCAGAGTCATTGGACTCCTGAGCAGCCTGGGCTCAGTATCTCAGCTGATAAAAGCTACTGAAACAACTTTTCAGTAATTCGTTCTGCTCAGTCTTTCACCTTGAGTTCCATATCTCCAATGCATAAATGCCCCAGATTTTGCTTGTATTCCACAGAATCAAAGGATGGTTAAGGTGGGGAAAGCCCTCAAAGATCACTGAGTCCAGCTGTTAACCCAACACTACAGACAAACCCACAGCCAAATCTGCATGAGTTGTTGCAGTTGTTCAGGTGCTGCCTGTGGCCAGCAGAGGCCAAGAAGCTGGGAATACTGACAAAGATGGTGGCAGTGGGTGCCAGTCTGCAAGGACAGTCTGCATCCAGCCCATTAGCACTTAGGTCAGTTTTCAAGGCAACCTCACTCTGTAAGAGCAAACCACTATGAAACGTTAGCATTTATCTGAATTTGTAGCTAACCTATCACAGTGCGACTGCAGCCTGGATGAGGTGAAACCATTCCAGAACATCCACACATATTTCAGTAGTGGTCTCCGATACAGAAGTCTCAGGAAGAGAGAAGTTGTGGGCTTGGGGCTGTTTTTTCCCCGGGAGTTATTGCAAACAGCCTTAGAAATTGAGATTAGTTGCCTTCACCTAACACTCTCACTCGTATGAGAGTCTTTATCACAGCTCCCAGGAGTGTGTATTGGCACCATCAGATCATTTGGAAACAACAGGGTTTTTTCCAGGTAGCATCAGCACAGATGGTAATATGTTTATCACATTAACAGTTGTGCCTAATACCATTACAGTCTGCCTCTCTTTAAAGCAGTCTAGAGAATACTATATTGCATGTTAGGATTTTTGCTGTTTGAGGTTTCCTTGGCATTTTTCTTTTTAAAAATGAATAGAAATTTTCAGGACCACAGCGTTTGTATTAATGTTAATGGCAATTTTAAAAATCCATAATACATTAGCCACTTCTTGCAGGTGACACAGATTTTTCTGGCAGTAATATTACCATTAAAATACTGAAGCCACTTTTAAATAAAGGCACCACACATACTTGAATAAAAAATAATTTTCTAAAGCAACAGTAAGGAATATATTTACCACTGCCAGAATTCCTGCATCATGAGATAAATAACTTCTAATCCAAGATTTAGTAGTAAGCCTTCTGTTATATTGTGATGCAAGTTTCTCCTTAATTTTAATTCATATTTATATGTAAACAGAATCTGCTTGTTATCCAATATACAGATGTTTCTTTTCTCCATTCCTAAAAACAACAAAGCCTTCCTCAGTGGAATTTGAATTCCAGGTTAATGCAAGATTTTTACTCTAATTTAAAGGTGAAAAGCCAATACCCATCTCTCAAAACCTTCACCTGCCTGTGAACACCTCCGTGACTACCCTATTCCTCCAGTCAGTCCCAGCAGAAAAAAACCTGAACAACTGCTCTGTCAGCACCTAAAATAGAGAACAGAGTACTGAAAACAGAGGCCCAGTTCTACTGGCTGGCAGGAACTGAATGAATCAGTGCGGTAGCCAGCTTTTCTTTGTCCAGAAACTGTGTAGTTGCTTCGCCCACTTCTTCCGTCACCGGCGCCCACCTTAGTGTGCGTGTAAGCTGCATACATTCAGACATGCCTGACGGCTGCAGACCCATCACGGATTCTGGCACCTCAGGTTGGAAGGGGGTTGGAAGGGACACATAAAGAATCACCGCGCCCAACTCCCAAAGAAAGAGTCAGCCTCGCCAGTGTTTCCGCCCGGTTTCGAACCGGGGACCTTTCGCGTGTTAGGCGAACGTGATAACCACTACACTACGGAAACGCGGCTTGAGAAAACCGCAGGGCAGGCTCCCTGCTCTTCTGTTTGCTCCACAAAGTGCAAAGCACAACAGACATTTTTATACACTAGAGGACAGAATAAAAACCTGTTGTTTCAAATTACTAATACAGTTATGTGTTAAGCATTTGGAAACACTTCAAGTAAGACAAACTTCCTGTGATTTTTCAGATTAACACAGTAAATTCAGATGTTTGTTACACGCATCCCAATTTATTAAGAGACTTCTACTGAGTTATCAGTATCCATCAGATAGACAGGAGAAGCACGGGACTAAAATAGAGATGCTGTAGCTGAAGGATACTACCTTGAGAGACTCTACTGTAGGTTCAGTTGAATCTGCCTAGGCTATACTGGTAAGTTTAATTTTATTTTCTCCTAAAGACTACGTATAAATCTAAAAAATATGACATACAAAAGATCTCTATGAACTGTTTTCATTTGTTTATGCCATATAGAGTACACGCCACCTCTTACTGAATATGTAAGCAGCATTTTAGTATTCAGCAGTTAATTTAAATGTTGGCTATGGCAAGATCCACAGAGCCAGCAGACCTCAAACATCAAAATGTTTGGCTACTATTTTTTTTTCAGACTAGCTGAACAAAAGCATGCTAGAAGGTAAGTATAAACATTACAGAGATATTCTTTCAATGAGTTTCATTCATTTATCATAAGGAAAATGCAGACCTGTGGAAAGCCTGCTGCTCTGGGGTTAAAAACACTGATTACATACAAGCACTCTCAGATGATGCAAGTAAGATTTGAATATTTGATCTGTTTTTTTAAATAGAATGACTTACAGCAAGGTTCAGTTCATGGTCCTTTCATAATAGAGCTAAAGCTGGCAAGAAAGAAAGAGGAAGAGACAGCTATAGGAAAGCACCAGTTGCAACAGCATGAAAACGATCAAGACCGTTAGTGAACTTCACTATAGAATCTTAATGCTGAGATAAAGACACAAAAAACAGACGTTAGCAACACACTTAACATGTTCAGCAGTTCATATGCTAAAATAGTTTAAAGTCTGCACAAACCGTATAAATCTTAATGTGTTTCAAGGCTCAAATTTTAAAATTCCTATTTCTAATTAGATCAACTCTCACAACTGTACTTCCATTTTCAGGAGCCTTTCCTTTCATCTCCTATACTTAGTGTATGCACAAAGCTGAATGAATGTCTCTTTAGGAGGATTAAAAGGCAAATATTGTATTTATTTTAACAGAATCCAGATCAAAACATATTTATGTGTTTATCTGCTTAAACACTAAAAATAATCAGGAACAGATTCCCCAGATATATCTTGCCATTCCTTGCAGAATGGTAGAAGAACATAAATCAGAAACATCTTCTTTAATGTACCATATTAAGAGAAGTCACTATTATGCTATCAGCAAATGAGCATCATCTTCCCTTCTACGGCCTTTACAGTACAGAAAATCAGACACACAAGAGGACTTCACTACCTTTTAAATCTGAGGCACAGGGAGCAAAACACCTACTAATTATATATTCAAAAGCTAAATCCAGCATGCCACTTGTTGTCCTCACCTACACAAAACCCCACATGCCTTTATTATTTTTTCAGCAAGCCACTAGAAATGCAAGATGCCTGCCCCCAGTTTTCTCAATGCAATTTTTTAAGAGAGGCAAAATGTTAGCATGGCTTTTACTATCACACCAATAAGGCTTCTACGGTAATCTGAACTATCTGGTTTTGCTGCTGTAATTTCAAGTCTAAATATTGTTCATACATTTCATTTATGATAAAGAAATTTATTTAAACATTGAAAAATTTAGTAGTGTGAAAATTACTTTATCTTAGTGTGGCAGCTGATTCCCTCCATTCATCTTTACACTACCCGCCCTTGCTCAGCCCACGAAACATCCCTCTCTCAGCTTGAATTTCAAACACTAAATTTCTCCAATTCTATACCCACCCCCTACCCCTAACACCAGAGTTGAAGAGATTATGTGTAACAGCTTCCACTTTCCCATCTGTTCCTGAAAGACTCATTATAGAAAGCATGGGTTTTCTCTTCCTTAAGCTTTTACACTTGCTCTTTACCCTACCCTTTCACCTACACAGTGCTAGCCCTGTATTTTAAACAAAAGCAAACAGGGTACTCGTGTAATCTTGTTACCAATGTTTTGATTTCTGATAAAGTTGTTTATTTTCCCAAGTATTTTTAATACTGTTCATCTTTACATGCCTCTTAGGCCTAGCTTATAAGTACTGTTTAGATAAATAAGTTTCAATCATTTTTCTCTTTTATGAATATTGTTTTCAACTTTCTTATTTGGAAAAAATCTGAACTGGAAGAAGAGAGAACTTAAGTAGGCTAATTCTCCTATGTCTAGTTTATGATATTCTACTTTTACAAACCTTCTAGTCATGAGAAAATCCCTTTATCAGTATAATGAAACACAGATTATGAACTGCTGAGGACACCTACCTGAAAGTGAACTCTTGGACACTGTATAAGAGAGAGGTTAGTACCAATTTTTCTCACAATACTTCGAGATGAACCATAAGGCTTGCTTGACCAAAGCACCTGCATGGGAAAAATAAAGAAGCCAGCTGTTAAGGGAACTGATTTTTGTATCATATTGTAATAGTTCTCCCCCATTCTTCCATACCATGCTTTTGCTAAATGTATTTAGTAATTCCTTTCATGCTAAAGTAGGATATCATGTTTATACACTGAATTCTGCCCCAGTGAACTCCTTACATTCTATCCCCAAACTGGCACAAATACATTATACATTATCAGTACAATATAGCTAGGGCAGCTTAAGGTCAAGACAGCCCTTGTATTAAGTATAAAGTCAAAGCAATATATCAGGTAATGCACAAGACTTCGGGAGCTGAAAGTATTTTCAAAAACACAATATTTAAATTTTCAAGACAATATAGAACCTACACTCAGTCAGACACCTCTTTTTATAGGGTTTCAAGAAAAGCCACTCAATCATTAAACATCCAAAGTCACACAATTCTTCATTTCTCAAAACATTTTTTTTCTTTTTTAATTAAGAGCTCTTCTAAAACAGGAATAGTGTCTACCACTCTTAATGAAAATAAATATCAGCTACAATAAATATGAAAATGTAACTGTGAAATTAAAGAGCAAAGGAAAAGTAAAAAGGAGAAAATAAGATGAAATTTTTGTAAGGAAAGAATTTTGTCCCCTGCCCCAAAAAACAGATTCACCTAGAGAAAGCTGCCCATAGCAGCTCAACACATCAGGCTTCATCATAACTGTTTCTACTGTAATTTACATTTCCTCTATGTTGTTTCAACAGGGATTGAATTTGCTTCTTTTCATTGTATTTAGTATTTACAACAGCCTTATGAAAGGAAATAAAATAGGAGTTTAATCCTAGGAGAATACTACAAAATGAGCCAGAACAGAAGCAAACACCCTGGAGAGAAGTAGGAAAGATTTCAGCATAGGCAAAGGCAACAAAAATAACGCAAACAAGAAAAAGAATAATTAGAAGACTAACACAGGGTATATTGTTAGTAAACAATAAGAACATTGTAAGGGAATTTTAAAAATTTGGTCAGTGTTTAATTATGGCTATAAATATTAATTTTCTAGTCAGACATTAGTTTTGAAAAGATCACAGCTTCAAGCAAACTTGACATCCTGGTAGAAGGTTGCTCAACAAAGTAAACTGGAAAAATCCAGACTATTCGGGATTGGCAATGGCAATATTGCCTGTATGATGACTGTAGTGGTGCTATGGGAGTTGCATAACACACAGCTTAATATTTTGATATACTAAGCAAAGATTCCTACTTGTAGATGTTGAAGGTTCTATTAAAAAGGAAAATTTATGTAGCATGGTATTGATCCCCAGATTATTTCACAAACTTCACACAAATATTTTGCCTATTCCTAGTTTCTATCCTTCCTTCCTCTGGCTTTACCGGAATGTAAAAATTTTGACAAAATAAATGTGTACTGCACATATGCTATGCTAAATCCTCACAACAGAGCTGCACTTTGCCATGAATCCACTCAGATCTATTTTGTTTCCATTCTATAAAAAATACATTCTCTTGCTTAATACACTGCTAAACTGAACACAATTTTTTCAGTGCAGAGTAGTCTATTGATGCTGCATTTTGGTTGCCTCAACAAAGACTTCACATTTGTGCCTATCACCTTACTGTTTGCTTACATGTCTGAGCAAACAGCAGGTAGATCAATGGCCTTCAAGAACAAGTCACTGACAAACAGCACCACAGTAATACAGTCTCATTATTCACAACTGATTCTGATTAAAGCAGAACTGCTGGCAAGAGACTCAAAGTGTATTTGAACAAATAATGCCAGTCAAAGGAAGGCTTGATTAGTTGCAGAAGTGCTTCTACAACAGCAAGTGGGTCTAGACTATATGCTCTATTACCAACACAAGTGCAATGCATTTTAAACAAGCAGCAAAACTTGTTTAGATATTGCTCAGACCACAGACAAGTTGTTGACTAGTACTCAAAAATATCTGGTTTCCAAATGCCCTTGGGGCTCTTCAGCAACAGTGGCTTGGTGCACCAAAATACTGAATGACTCAGTTTTGGAATACAAGATATGCCAGGACGTTATTTTCAGAAAACTTCATGCAAACTGTGCCACAAGGGATGCAAGTAAAGTCAGTTCCCTGCTCAGCTGAGCTGAGGTCTCAACATTGTTCTAACCAAGTTCACACAACTTCTTGTCGACTTGAAGCACTGGCTGAGCAAGTCTGCAAAATGCCAATCATACACTCCTATTGCATCAGTGTTTTGCTGTTGTCCAGAAGAGCTGACATTTGGAAATGTAACTGCATTGTCATAAGCGTGACACAAGCAGAGAATGGGGAGAAACAGACTAAAAACTTGTTCCTCTCCCTGTTTAGGCTGAAATTGCTGAATTACCAGTGTCATAATGCAACATTCTTAAACTCTGAATTTTCAAAGTTACATGGATCTTCGGATCAAAATTCAAATAAAACCCTAAAATACAGATTTTTGTTGTCAATTTTAATTTACACTGTAAAAACAATTTGCTCTCCACAGATTCCCAAGACTGATAAAAAGTTCTACCACAATAATACTGACTAAATACTGTCCACAGCTGTTAAGGATTTCTCCATTCTTAAAACACTAAAATATTTCAAAAATTTACAGGGATTACTGCACTGAGGTCATTTGTACTCAAAATAGCTTCCTAAAGGTCCCAGTGACAGAGCACCTGATGTGTAGCAGCTCTCTCTTTCTCTGCTAAGCATGCAAAGAAAACTCTCTATATAGTCTCTTCCAAGAGGACAGCTATGCAGGCCTATTCCTCTGTTCACACAGTAAAGAACACAGCTTTATTGCTCTCATGTACTGTTACACCTCCAGAAGAGGTAACTATAGCACAGAAGAGGTAAATGTAGCACAATTATAATAATCTGTTTCATAGGGCTTTTTGTATCTCCAAGGTAAGAACAAGAAATAAGATTCTTTTTTACCACTATTAAAAATAAGATTAAATTCTCCTTCAGCTTCAAAACACACAAGGAAGTCCAGCATGAAAAGCAGTGTTTACAAAGTAAACAGTTTATTAGAACAAGAAGGAACTGCATAGTACTTTTAACAGATTTATTACTCAGTATTTCAGTGTTCAAGCCATAAATCTTATGATTTTTCAACAATGCAGAATCATCCCAGTATTGAGTATACCTCAAGTGTTCTTCTAGGTAAGTACAAACTAAAAAACATGAAATATCTTATTTTTTGAAAACATAAAGGAAGTTTGAAACACTTACTGATTCCATGTTCAATCCAATTTGTTCAAAAGCCATCCTAATTAAGTGCCTGAGCCAGCAAATCATCAGGACTGGAAAAGGCCTTTCTGAACTTGGATTTAAGCCTTCCAAACCTACAAGGCTGCCAAGGTTCCATAGTAGTTCTGAAATGAGACACATAAGAATTTTAGATGCATGATGTGGAACATGTACAGAAGTAAACTGCTACATTCCTAAAAAAACAGGCTTTAGATACAAGACATATTAGATGACATCAGTACCTTGTAGTGCAAAACAAAGGCATCCAGAAGGCATCTGCTTAATACAGGTAACAATGACTTTTTACTAGTGTCATTTTTATAGAATCATAGAATTGTTTGAGTTGGAAGGGAGCTTAAAAGTCATCCAGTTCCAACCCTCCTGCCATCTGCAGGGACACCATCCACTAGATCAGGTTGCACAGGGCCCCATCCAGCCTGGCCATGAAAACCTCCAGAAATGGGGCATCCACAATTTGTCGGGGCAACCTGTTTGTGTGCATCAGGACCCTCATGGTGGTATGCATCCAGTCCAAACCTATCCTCTCTCAGCTTAAAGCAATTGCCCCTTGTCCTGTCACTACATGCCCTTGCAAAAGTCCCTCTCCAGCTCTCTTGTAGTTCCCTTCAGGTACTGGAAAGAAATCCAAGCTGTTGTAAAGTTAACCATTAGAAAGTTGGGGAAATGACTGCTCACTTGAGCTTGGACAGATGATGGCATTCAACAACTCCAAGCGAGCATCAAGCCCTATGGAACGCCTGCAGATGGGGATTAGCACTAGGATTGAAGTGCCATACCCATATCTAAAACTCATTTCTATGCAGGAACAGACTGCAGAAAGCTGATCACCTCTCTTGATTCACGTTCTCTGACAGCTTTGTTGTTCCTTCCTTTTTTCTACAACTAAGGAGAGAAAGGAAACATGGAAAAATGACTAACGCAGGAAAATGACACAAAATACTGTACATGTAGGACATGAAAATATTCAAGCAGTTTATAAAATCAGACAGATTGCAAATTTTGTCTATTTACATACACTTCCGTGCAGTTGACTCAAGATGGTTTTACTGCTCCTCTAGCAAAAATAGTGTACTTTTCCTTTAACTGTGTTCTACACCAGTCATAACCGGGACACCACTGAGAAGTGTATGCCACCAAAACCAGAAAAGGAAGCCACAGATTCAGGTTTAGTTTGTTTTGTGTATCAAGCTGGACACAACACTGTTGATCCACTGTGAACACTGTATTTCTGTATGAATAACAATGTTCCTGAAGCCACTCCATATATAGACAGGCATGACTAAGGCAATGCAGCAGCAAGGAACTGGTACTTGGGAAGTTTGAAAGTCAGGAGATGGAAAAGCTCTGCTGTTTGGAAGTGCCCACAAGCCCTACAATTAAACCGTCACTGCTTCCATTAAATATTTTTCAACAGTTAACAGTTCCTTAGTAATAACATACTTCTCGTGGAAACTTGGCAGAAACAGTACAATCTTACAGTTACCTTTTTTTAGACAGGCTTAAAAAAAGTTGATATTAGTTTCTCATCATCACAGGATTTTCTTCTGTTTGTGACTAAGCTCGGAAGAAACTATTAATCTACGCCAGGAGATTAGAATGAAAACTGCAACTGTTATAAGAAAAACAATAGGGAAAAATAATGGGCTAGCTACCAAACAGCCATGAATACAAGCTACATTCATTCATAATACATAAATAAGTAATGGAGTTCTTTATGGAATGCTGGAGAAGTCTATTAGAGAAGCATTACCATCTACCTGATCTATTATTCCTTTAGGCATCTGTTATTCTTCCCTTACACAACCTACTGTATGGATCTTGGCTCCCACTGCACATGCTGTGTTCTTAAAACAGGGAACACAATGCCCCACATTGGATTTGGCATCCTATCTGGCACTGCAGCATGCAGCGACATAAAAGAGAGAGGAATGCTCCTTTAAAAGGGGAAACTTGTTCCAAAGGTGTGATTACACATGATACACTCCACCTCATTCCAAAGTCCAGACTTGTTCAACAAGCAGCGTGGAAATCAAAGGGAGAAAAATGAAAGCTGTATCAAGACAAATTCGAACAAAAGAGAAAAGGTATTTTTCTCTTCAATACAAAAGAGTATTGCTGAGCAACTGCAGAGACAGGGCTGGCTGAGAAAGGCAAGTGATAGGACTAAAAGGAATGACTGTATCCCAATACGTTGGTCTCTCAGCCAGCACATATGTTTAAAAGAAGTCAGTCATGTTTTCTTTCAGGCAGAGAAGAAAATGTATGATTTTGTTTCTGATCAAATGAGAGGCCCGAGTCTAACAACAAGGACAATTTGGTCTGAAGTGAAAAGTGAGTGTTAGAACTTCCTCCAAAGAAACCATAGCAGGTCTAGAAATTTCGTTTCCATGAATTTAAGAAACTTAAAGGCAAACAGGTAAAAGAACAACACATGAACTGACAAGATAACCAATTAAAAGCACAAAACCAGATGTAGAAAAAAAAGTAGCACAACATGAGGATGACAATAGTATAAATATGAAGCAGTAAGCTAAAAGGCAAGCTACAAAATGGGTTCCATATTATAGGCATAAAAAAGTCCTACACATATTAGCAGTAAGAGACAAGAGAGATAACCATGATGTAAGAGGAAAGACAGCAGTGAGTGATGTGCATAGTCAGTATGTATTTAGTGTTTTCACCTGACAATGGCAGATAAAACAGACAGATGTTAGCATGGATTACAGACAATGCTGACAAGTTACAAGCATCCAGGACAACAGTATCTAGTGAACTTCACCTTGCAAAGTTCAGAAACTTGTCAAAGCAATTTCTGAAATATTGATAATTAATTTCAGAAACTTGTTTAATGGGATTCAAAAAACCCAGGAATAAAAGGAGCATGATGACACAAAGCATTGGAAATAGCCCAAAACACTTATCCTGCCCTAAAATACTAAGGTGACCCTTTATAATTCTAGGTTCCAAGACTTTGATGACTGAGCACAAACGAGCATTCATTCAACCGAACAACTACTCCAGTAAAATGAATATTTATAGTTCACTTTGTAAGTCACCATTTCCTCTGTAGCCAAAATACTTAAAATACCTGAGACTGGGCTCATCAACGCCTTGTTCTTGTCAATGACCTGTCTGTTTTTGCAGAAGAAAGTGACTGAAACCAGTCTGTACCAGAGCAGAGTACCACCCAGTTCGTGGATTAGTTTCCTTTGTTTGTGGCACTAAGGAAAACCACCATGTTTGAACAACCTCCAGCTAATCTGTTATCTAAAAGAAAAATGCTCCTAAGTATATTAGATTGATATTTTTATATGATTATGAGTTTACAGAACTATCTCCCGGCAAACTTCATATGTACTTCTTTCAGACTATGTTACACTATACCTTTCTTCACAAAACTCAGCTATTTCATAATTGATTTATGTGCCAAGAACAGACAGGGTTCATTCCAAAAGAAACTGCTGGACAGCAAGAATGAAAGCATTAGCAAATTCTTCTCTCATGCTCTGTATACATGCCATTTTCAGAAGCATGAGTTAAATGTTTATTGCTTTTAGTAAACAGAATAATACCTCTTTTAAAATATTGATGTTTGTGGTATTTATCTTCTGTCTTCTTGGTGCTACCAACAGTAAAAATAGTTCAATTCTCAAAAAATTTCCATAACTCAGTTACTACAAAGAAGAGCCCTGAGTGATAGCAACGTTGCCATAAAAAATGGTCCTTCTGCTCTGCCTCAGCAAAATAATTACAAGGATGAGCAGCAGCCATAGACAAGATTACCGTGATGTCCAATGAGCAGTAACATAAAGAATTACATTTCACTGCATAAAGCATGAAGGGATTGGAATTTCATGGGTTCACTTCAATGAAATCCAGAAATCAGCAATGCTGAAGAACTTACTGATATGGAAATATGAAGGAATTCCTTGGTTTAAAAATGAGGAGGTCTACATTTCCCCCTGGAGCTTGTTTCCCCCTACTTTTCCCAACCACTTTTGCAGGCTCTGCTCAATACTCTCATAGCAAATATCAAGTCTACAAAGCTGAGAGATAATACCACTGATAAATTACAAGGAGTTCATTAAATAAATATAAAAGCTCTGGAGTCTGTACACATAATGCATAATATCCAGTAATTATGAACAGAAGTCCTTTGCCAGGCTTTCTAGTGACTCCTACACATGAAAGATTAAAAGAAAGACAAATCAGATGCAACTGCCTTCAAGTTGAAATTCTTCTATGAGTTTTTGCAATGTTATATTTATCCAGGTCCCTTTCAGAGCATGATTTCTTGCTCTTTAAAAGAAATATTATATTCATATTTTTTTACTGAAGGTTTATCTCATTCACTTAAGATCCATACAAATGTAAAAGAGAATGACTTAATGGGATTGATGGAGCAGATTAGCCTTAACAAAGAATAAATAAAGGCTTGAAATCTGGAAAATGAAAGGTGTAGTCTCTAAATTGAAAAGGCACAACATTAAGAAGTATAAAATTTTCAAAGAAGCACGGGTTCAAAGGAATACCAAGTTTGATAAAAATCAAACACAAAAAGACCAGGCTCCTCCTTATTTCAGCAAGAACTAGGGCAAGCATATATCTTCGGTCTTTTAGACTGCCACATGACCCAAGTTCATCTAATAAAATTACATCCACAAGGAAACATTTAAAAAGTAATAAAGGAAGATAAAGTAAAACAAAACCAAAAACAACCTACGATTATCACAATAGCTAAATAGGCAGGAAGAATCGTCTGATAAAGGACCAGACTCAGTCCCAAACTGACATAGACCAGCTATAATTAAATATGCGTTTGGCAGAGGTCATATAGCCAGAAGCAGAAGTCTGTTTTTTGGTGTGGATGCTACAAATAATGAAGCACCTCAGTACTAACAGAAACACCTGTCTGGAAAGATATGAAGAGAGAGATAAAAGGCAGGGATACTACCTGGACACTCTTAATACTACAGGGACAATCTTAAGCTAGTACTGCTATAACATTTAAAGCAGGAATTGAAAATCATACATACTTGCAACAGAAGTTGCTGAAGCTTCCTTAAAAATATAGCCTCATCATATTTACCTGAACGTGTAAAACCGTATTAATCAGATTTCATTCATGCTATCCTACCTTGCAAACTAAGGTCAGAGAAAAAAAAAATCCATGTTTCAGCACTAGTTTAGTCAAAAGCCTTTGCTCAGAAATGATTATACCTGCACAGTGCACTATGATACCACTGAGAGGTAAATGAAACCCTTCAACACCTACAGACCACAAGGTATTATATGATAAGAGACACAGCCAAACACCTACACTTCCCTGCCAGACAGACAGACCTCCCCACCACCTGCTGTGAATGTCACTCTTTCTGCTACAGCTCTAAGAGATAACAGCAGGTAAGTCTTATAAACAAAAAGGTGTGTTTACCTGAAAAAGCATTTAAAATAATTTTCCCCCAGATATCTGCGTAATAATGTCAAGTTTCTACACACAGTAATTGTATTTTAGCTAGTGACCCCTACGAAGCATATTATTTACATTCAGCAACAAGTAACCAGAACTTTTAGACATGATATGCAGAGAACTCAGCTACCTCACTTTTATCACCTAGGTAAAAGCCAGTGGGGATCAGATCACGTAATTCCTATTCACTTAGTTTTTGTAATCTTGCCTTCACAAAAGTTGCAGAGCACTCTTTGAGGACAGCATGTTACTATTAAAGAAGTACTGCTGACCCTGCCAGGCAGAGATCAATGCACTACGATTGATTTCAGCATCCAAACTCTACTCACCCTCAATATTTGGAATTTCAACAGCTCGTTGAACCAAATGAAAACACGCACCCAGCAAGTTATTTATTCATGATCACTACAGGAGAACCTGAGCACGGTAGCAGCATCACTAAAGGTGCACAAAGCAAGCAGTGTAAGTTTACAGAAAAGAGAAATAAAACCACCATGCCCCTCAGGGCTCATTTTTCCTCTTATACACCAACCGTCTATTTTAAAGCCTCCTTAAAAACTTCCCTCAAACTCCTCCATATTATCTCCACATGATTTTGTATTTACATTATTTCCCGTGACCTGTCACCTCCTCATCACAGCAGTTCCCCCGCAGGAACAAAAGCTTTGGCGCAGCACCCCGAGGCGCTTCCACGGTCCTGCCCGGCACCTGCCCTACCCGGGACAGGCCCGAGAAAGGGGACGGCCCTGCCCGGGGAGAGCGGGGCCGCCCCGAGCGGCCTGTACGTGGTTTCAGGCAAAGCTTCACACCCCCCCCCCCCGCCGCTCACCGCCCCTCATCCGGGATCGGCCGCGCCAAGAGGGGCTGCCCAGGAGGAAGAGGCTGCCCGGGGGAAGGGGACAACCGCGGCGGCAACCACCGCCTCCGCCCCTACCTCGCCTCACCCGCCGCCGCGGCCGCCGCGCTGCCTCACC